>JAZHYW010045310.1:0-11811 GCA_037355805.1 Ixodes ricinus | reverse complement strand
GTTGCAGCCATTGTTTTGTAGCAGTCTTCTTATCTACGCATTACGTTTCTTTTCTCTTCTTGTTTTTTGTTGTTGTTTATGTTTTGTTATCAAGACGTTTGTTTAGCTTATGGGGTTTTCTTGCATGGTTTGAGAAACTACCTTGTCTTGAAAGTTTAGGCGTACCTTCTTTCCAAGCTCGTCAATTTTGTTGTCACTGATTGCCCTCCTGGAGCGGATGGTGTTCTGCTGGTCCTGTGGGAACCACTTCTGGATGTACTTGTCCACTTGTTCGGCTCGAGCTCCAGCCTGTTAAGGGAAAAATACAAAACACAAATTCATTTGATGTCTAATGATCTGATAAACGTGATATTATATATGAACCAGCCATCTCTCTCTCTTTCATTCGATCGCATGTCTACTTGTACAGAGATAATTTATACCGTTGTGACCTAGACGCAATGTAGACTAGGGGTCTTGTTCTTGAACGACAAGGGCTAGTTTCATTAGGGCTAGTTTCTTCAAGGTATTTCAAGCTTATTTAATCTCAGGATCACGCCACGATCAAGTAGAGTTACTTCAGATGAGGTCAGATCGGCTATTTGCATGGAAGATAGAATGATGTCAGAAATTGCAATAGGACATGTTGGGTATAGTTGAAGGGACTAGGCTTATGATAAGTCTCCTATTATTAGGACAGGACGAATTACGTTTTGTAGGATCGTCTCAAAATGTCACCAGGAGTGTCAGGTTTTTTTTTAAGGCTATAAGTCGGTCTAAGTAAGTAAAGCCAAGACAGATTTCACAAACTTACTTCAAACAGGTTGATCTTCTTGCCAAAGATGTCGAAGGACGTGCCGACCATCAGGCTTCTAGGGTAATAGGACTCTGGCGTGTAGATGACGTTGGCATCCAGTTCGAATCCGGTGTCGAGGGGTCAAAGAACATGCGGTAGTGGATGTTGCGGGAGAACTTGCGGAAGTCCAGTTCAAACTTGTTCTTGAGCTCCACGTCGTTGGCGATGGCGCGGTACTCGGTCTGGAACGGACTCGGTTCCTTGGCCAGGTTTCGGATGTGTGAGTAGACGAAGGAGCCGACTGCGGAGTGGAGATTTAGCGACAGGAAAGCACAAATTAGTCGGACGACAGAAACTTCCCATAAAACGACAGTCATCAATTTTACCTTCAAACTTCGGGTGTTAGCACATTCTAGATTTTATATTTGTATTCGTACTTGCATTTGTATTCCTTATTAAACTCTGGAAGGTCAGGTCACTGAAGTAGGCTTCAGGCTCATAGTCTTAAGTTTTGTGATGTCTTAAAACTGGCTAATAACCGCATACAAAACAGATGTAGTCGTTTCGTGAGCCTTCGCATCCGTCTGTGTGACCAACCATCCTGAACCGTTTTGACTTGATCCTACGATCTCACTAGAGCCAATAAAAATTACAGGATGAAGTCCTGCGAGCGAGTAAACATATCTTGATTAACTTTAAAAAAAAAGACCCTTATGCACGAGAGTATATTTGCGGCGTCTAACCATGGGGTAAGAAAAACAAACTCCATTTAAATACGTCTTTTCAGTCCGTGCGTGACAAAGTTCCTCCGTTTTCTTGCTGTATTTTTTTTCAGTGTCTTAATATTTTGATGACGTTCATGGCGACATTAATCTAATATCGGAACTGCGCTTTTTGTTTGATCGTGTAAGTAAGGTTACCTTGCTTGATGGACTCGTTGCGGATGGCGTCCCTCACACTCTCGATGACAGGGTTGCTGGGGCACTTGATCGCTGCCAGATAGCCGGCAATCCTCAGCTCAACGTTCTCGTGGACGTTCTGGTACGTTCTGAGCATTTCGTTACGCTGCAAAAAAGGCAGACGAGTACGTCATCTCTCGTGTTTGTTTGATTGGGGATTGCTTTACTGTTACACACATTCGAACTACACGGTGGTGTACAACCGTGTTCTGAAAACACCGAGTTACATTCTGCGCGTTCTCAAAACTACCTTTCCGTCCTGAATATGCTCGTTACGCCTTGATGCACACCAGGTTCGTTGATGGCACTTATGCTTCACTAGTTGTGACCGTATGAGAATGATACAGTTAAAGTGCCGTTCACACATATGCAACCGAGTAAGACCGAGAAAGACCAGACCGGTTTTAAGCCTCTTGCGACGTCTTAGGACCAGCTTCCCTACAGCGCATCCTGTCCTAAGACGTCGCAAGAGGCTTAAAACCGGTCTGGTCTCTCTCGGTCTTACTCGGTTGCATATGTGTGAACGGGCCTTAACTTCGCGATTATTCCCAGAATTAGAAGTTTATTCACGCCAATAGCCGACCCATTAGTCCATGCTCTCAATAGACGTCTGTTTACTGTAAAACATAAACTTAACGAAGAAAAACCGATATTTAAGCTTATATATGAAGTTGTACTCATCAGAACATGAAAGATAAAGTCGGAGATATGTGCGTTGATCGCTTACTGGAATGTCGCAACTGAAGCGGCGGAAGGCTTCGATGGCTGCCAGACGGATCTCGATGTCCAGCTGTGGGTTCTGGAAGCATCTGTGCAGAGTTTCCTCTGATCCTTCGGACTCGCCCAGGTTTCCCAGGGCCTTCAGCACCATCAGAGTCTGGAACAGAAATTCGCATGTAAACTGTCCGATTCGGTTCAAAGAAGGAATCGCAGCGTTTCTCGCTAATCGTTGTGATCGGTAGTTCTTAACACCGCAACGTGGTAGTGTTCAGTGTTCGTTCCACTATAAAGTGCAGAAATGAGCTGGAATAGGATTCCCCTGAGTATGCTTAAAGTGATACCTCAGAAACAGCTGTGCCTCAAATTTGTGCTTCTTTAAACATTGGAAAAGCCTATTGAGCACAAATGTCGCTCGTGTCTCAAAGGGCTACGTTACTGTCCAATTTACAGATTTGCAAATCAGATCAAAAACCTGAAGTTTAAAGTTAGCTCAATAAAACACTGACTTCTTGCTTGCATACATAGTGGTTCGACTGTACTAAGGCTAGTTCTCAACGTGTAAGTGACGTTATATCTAGACTTTCATTGCACTATGTCACTGGTTCAGAGTTCAGCTTATTGGAAAAACATAGTTTTCTAATTATTAAAAACCGAGCATGTTGGTACAAGTTCATTTACACACGAAATAATAAACACATAAAACGGAGCACAGAACATGAAATATTTCGTTGAAATAAGGCGTGTTCTGACTTTCGTCCAATGTGTAATTTCGTGTATAAATGTAGTTTCCTAGCATTCATTTGTTTTTCTACGTCGCAGTTTTTTAGCATTTTTTTTCTTTCATGTGTTGTACGTTATAATTGCGTGTACATATATGTCATCGTTAGCGAAATTGACAACGGGCTCTTGGTAAATAAGCAAAATAAACAATTAACGAGTTAAACTTATAATATTTGTTCGAATACTTAACTGTAGCAAACCAAAAATGTATTCCAAAGTGTTCGTTGATAATTGAGTATTGCACATCCGCTCAGGATACAAGAAGAACCCAAGTCGGTTGGGAATGCTGGACAGTCGCCCCGGCCAAAAGTTCATTAGAGAACGTGGAATGATATACTCACGGTGCGGGCATCCCGAGCGTAGCAGTTCTCGCCTAGAGTCAGGTACAGCGAACGAGCGAGCTCCTTGATGGGATGGGCAGAGTTGCAGTCCGGGTTGGCGCGGCAGTAAGAGTAAGCCAGGGTCGAGACTCCCAGGTAGGCCTGAGACCTATCCAGCTTGATCAGGGGCTGCCAAAATACATTCGAACAGGAACCGTTATTTAAATCACGCCGGGTCTCATTGGCATCAAATAAGACGGAAAATGTCAGGTGTTCGAACACCGGTGTAATTTGTCTCGTTCTTTCACCACCGCGGCTAAAAACACCGTGTTCGCGTACGAAAACACGATATGTTTTCGATACACAGCAGCGTAGCAGACATTTTAATGCGCGGCAAATTTTAGTGAACGCAGATATAGTCAATGACATATTAAGAGACGCAGGGCGTGGTAGGTCCCGTGCATCTGATTACCGCTCAACAGCCAATCAGATTTTGTCATTAGACGATAAGAACGTTGAATAACCAATCACGAAGCAGGAACACAACAAGCCACGCCCTGAAGTAGTGAAGCCTTCAGTGACTCCAATCGAGTATTACATCCATTTCACTAAAGAATTCCGTAAAGTGACGGGTAAACGCGACTGAAAGCCGACTTGCGTTTATGCCCTACGGCAACTATTCATATTTTTTTAGCAACAGTTAAGAACAATGACGCTTACGCGCACTTCCGAACAAGCGCACGAGACGAAGTGGAGGTGACACTACCTTCGCCCGAAGGCTTCCGCAAGACAGTTACACTTTGCGTGAACGATGCCACGTGAACGTACCAGGGCCTCCTTGACCATCTCCAGAGTAGGCTGAGAAACGAAGGCGAGGGAAGTGAGCCAAGCATCGGCATCGATACCGATGACCTCTCCGTTGACCATGGACTCGGTCATCATGCGAACGGACGCGGCGGTGGCCACAGACGGCAAGGCGTCCATGAAGAACTTCCTGTAGAAAAACCAGTTGGAACGACAGAAAGATCGTTAACTGGCGTTACTTTACACCTTAACATGAACTATACTAGACAAACATTTACTATGCTGTTGGCGCTCAATGAAAACTCATTTGAAACTTGAGTTTTCACCGCCAAGAAATCCTCTGTTCGAGACGAGTGCAGAAGCATGGCATGAAAGATGGAGATGGACTTTTTCCGAGAGCCAGTTGGCGACTGGTTGCCGAGATTGTGAGGCTATTCTTCAGAATCAAAACTAAACGAGTCCTTATTAGTACTCATAGCACAATTTAAAAAGAAAGTGTAATATCAGGTACGTGAAAGTGTGAGATCCGATCAATCTTATGTCCAGTAATAAAAATCAACGACGAGGATAACCATTAGGTGAGGCTCCAAAATACACAGAGGACTTAAAATAATATACACCTGTGACTTGCTCTCAGCCCCGGAGCGTGCCTGGACTAGGTCCTCAAAGTTCAAGCATAACTTAGTATCCCAGATTATACAAAGGATTGCCTCAAATTATTGTCCAGTGTCTAGCATGCAAGTCCGAAGACGATGCTGATAGTATACACTCTAAAGAGTGCACTGTGAGGTCACTTGCTACTGCAATAATACCGAGACAGTCCATAGAGTCTCGGCGAACAGACAGTAAAGGACCTTAGCGAATGACTAAGCTAAGAATATAATTAGACCCCCCCCCCCAAAAAAAAAAGAAAATAATAATTCACACAGGGATCATTAGCAAGAAAAAGACCATGCCTATTGTCCCTGCGCACGTCACGTTTTTTTTTTCTATTAATTATATTTTTAACAGTTTTCATTCGCTGGGGTTCGTTTTATTTCTTACCATAATTGGCTGTCTTCGTGTTCTGCGGGAAAGTTAACCCACAATCTTACTAAGCAGAGAGGCTGTAAAAGAAAGGTCAGGACGAACCTCTTGATCAATCATTAAAGTGCTGCTATAAGCACCGTATGCCAACGTATTTCTGTGTAAGTTACTCTGCGTTCAGGCAATCCCGCCTAAAAAACAAGGCCTACGCGTGACGTCATCGTTAGTGGATCCCCTACCGACCCGTCCCAAGTGGCAAACTCGCTAAAGCTCAACTGAGAGACGCCGCTAAGCGGCAGGCGCGTTCGTCTTGGCGTCGCCGCCTGCCAACGTCGCGCTCGTTCTGGAGACGCTGCAAGACGCGCAGGCGGCGACGCTGACACAAGCCAGGCGGCGCTGCGTGGATCCACTTGTGATGACGTCATAGTGGGGTGAGGCTCAGGCCTTGTCTCTTAGGTGGTATTGTTTCAGGTCTAGGGGAGTCTAGCACATACAGCAGACCCAACTTAAAAGGAACGTGCGGCAATCGTACTTGGCCACACGGCCCGACAGCCTGTCCCGCTGAGTGCCAAGTACGAGTGCCGCAGGTCCTTTTAAGTTGGGCGTCTGCTGTATGTGCTAGAGCTCCCCTAGACCTGAAACAATACCACCTAAGAGACAAGGCCTAAGCCTCACCCCACTATGACGTCATCACAACTGGATCCACGCAGCGCCGCCTGGCTTGTGTCAGCGTCGCCGCCTGCGAGTCTTGCAGCGTCTCAGAACGCGGCGTGACGTTGGCAGGCGGCGACGCCAAGACGAACGCGCCTGCTGCTTAGCGGCGTCTCTCGTTCAGCTTTAGCGAGTTTACCGCTTGGGGCGGGTCGGTCGGGGATCCACGAACGATGACGTCACGCGTAGGCCTTGTTTTTTTAGGCGGGATTGCCTGAACGCAGAGTAGCTTACACAGAAATGCGTTGTCACACGGTGCTAATAGGGCACTTAATGATTGATCAAGAGGTTCGTCCTGACCTTTCTCCAAAGCCTTTCTGCTTAGTAAGATTGCGGGTTAACTGGCTCGCAGAACACGAAAACAGCCAATTATGGTAAGAAATAAAACAGCCCCAGCGAATGTAAACTGTTAAAAATATAATTAGTGTAGAAAAAAAAAACGTGACGTGCACAGGGACAAAGGCATGGTCTTTTTCTTGCTAATGATCCCTGTGTGAATTATTATTTTTTTTTTTTGGGGGGGGGGGTTAATTATTTTTTTAGCTTAGTCATTCGCTAGGGTCAACTTTGGTTGTTCGCCGAGATCGACTGTCTCGGTATTTTGCAAGCAAGTGACCTCACAGTGCTCTCTTTAGAGTGTATACTATCAGCATCGTCTTCGGACTTGCATGGTAGACGCTGGACAATAATTTGAGGCAACTTTGACGACCTACTCCAGACACGCTCCGGGGTTGAGAGCAAGTCACAGGTGTATAATTTTTTAAGTCCTCTGTGTATTTTGGAGCCTGACCTTAATGGTTATCCTTGTCGTTGATTTGTATATACTTGGAGGATCTCACACTTTCACGTACCTGATATTACACTTTCTTTTTAATTGTGCTATGAGTACTAATAAGGCTCGTTTAGTTTTGATTCTGAAGAATAGCCTCACAATCTCGGCAACCAGTCGCCAACTGGCTCTCGGAAAAAGTCCGTCTCCATCTTTCATGCCATGCTTCTGCACTCGTCTCGAACAGAGGATTTCTTGGCGGTGAAAACTCAAGTTTCAAATGAGTTTTCATTAAGCGCCAACAGCATAGTAAATGTTTGTCTAGTATAGTTCATGCTAAGGTGTAAAGTAACGCCAGTTAACGATCTTTCTGTCGTTCCAATTGGTTTTTCTACAGGAAGTTCTTCATGGACGCCTTGCCGTCTGTGGCCACCGCCGCGTCCGTTCGCATGATGACCGAGTCCATGGTCAACGGAGAGGTCATCGGTATCGATGCCGATGCTCGGCTCACTTCCCTCGCCTTCGTTTCTCAGCCTACTCTGGAGATGGTCAAGGAGGCCCTGGTACGTTCACGTGGCATCGTTCACGCAAAGTGTAACTGTCTCGCCCTCGGGCGAAAGTAGTGTCACCTCCACTTCGTCTCGTGCGCTTGCTCGGAAGTGCGCGTGAGCGTCATTGTTCTTAACTGTTGCTGAAAAAATAGGAATAGTTGCCGTAGAGTATAAACGCAAGTAGGTTTTCAGTCGCGTTTACCCGTTACTTTACGGAATGCTTTAGTGAAATGGATGCAATGCTCGATTGGAGTCACTGAAGGCTTCACTACTTCAGGGCGTGGCTTGTTGTGTTCCTGCTTCGTGATTGGTTATTCAACGTTCTTATCGTCTAACGACAAAATCTGATTGGCTGTTGAGCGGTAATCAGATGCACGGGACCTACCACGCCCTGCGTCTCTTATTATGCCATTGACTATATCCGCGTTCACAAAAATTTACCGCGCATTAAAATGTCTGCTACGCTGCGGTGTCTCGAAAACATATCGTGTTTTCGTACGCGAACTACGGTGTTTTTAGCCGCGGTGGTGAAAGAACGAGACAAATTACACCGGTGTTCGAACACCTGACATTTTCCGTCTTATTTGATGCCAATGAAACCCGGCGTGATTTAAATAACGGTTCCTGTTCGAATGTATTTTGGCGGCCCTGATCAAGCTGGATAGGTCTCAGGCCTACCTGGGAGTGTCGACCCTGGCTTACTCTTACTGCCGCGCCAACCCGGACTGCAACTCTGCCCATCCCATCAAGGAGCTCAGCTCGTTCGCTGTACCTGACTCTGGGCGAGAACTGCTACGCTCGGGATGCCCGTACCGTGAGTATATCATTCCACATTCTCTAATGAACCTTTGGCCATGGCGACTGTCCAGCATTCCCAACCGACTTGGGTTCTTCTTGTATCCTGAGCAGATGTTGCAATATTCAGTTATCAACGAACACTTTGGAATTCATTTTTGGTTTGCTACAGTTAAGTATTCAAACAAATATTATAAGTTTAACTCGTTAATTGTTTATTTTGCTTATTTACCAAGAGCCCGTTGTCAATTTCGCCTAATGATGACACATATGTATACGCAATTATAACGTACAACACATGCAAGAAAAAGAATTCTAAAAAACTGCGACGTAGAAAAACAAATGAATGCTAGGAAACTACATTTATACACGAAATTACACATTGGACGAAAGTCAGAACACGCCTTATTTCAACGAAATATTTCATGTTATGTGCTCCGTTTTATGTGTTTATTATTTCATGTGTGAAAATGAACTTGATCAACATACTAGGTTTTTAATAATTAGAAAACTGTTTTTCCAATAAGCTGAACTCTCAACCAGTGACATAGTGCAATGAAAGTTTAGATATAACGTCACTTACACGTTGAGAACTAGCCTTAGTACAATCGAACCACTATGTATGCAAGCAAGAAGTCAGTGTTTTATTCAGCTAACTTTAAACTTCAGGTTTTTGATCTGATTTGCAAATCTGTAAATTGGACAGTAACGTAGCCCTTTGAGACACGAGCGACATTTGTGCTCAACGGGCTTTTCCAGTGTTTAAAGAAGCATAAATTTGAGACACAGCTGTTTCTGAGGTATCACTTTAAGCATATTCAGGGTAATCGTATCCCAGCTCACTTCTGCACTTTATAGTGGAACGAACACTGAACACTACCACGTTGCGGTGTTAAGAACTACCGATCACAACGATTAGCTAGAAACGCTGCGATTCCTTCTTTGAACCAAATCGGACAGTTTACATGCGAATTTTTGTTCCAGACTCTGATGGTGCTGAAGGCCCTGGGAAACCTGGGTGAGTCCGAAGGATCAGAGGAAGCTCTGCACAGATGCTTCCATAACCCACAGCTGGACATCGAGATCCGTCTGGCAGCCATCGAAGCCTTCCGCCGCTTCAGTTGCGACATTCCAGTAAGCGATCAACGAACCTATCTCCGATTTATCTTTCATGTTCTGATGAGTACTACTTCATATATAAGCTTAAATATAGGTTTTTCTCTTCGTTAAGTTTATGTTTTACAGTAAACAGACGTCTATTGAAAGCATGGACTAATGGGTCGGCTCTTGGCGTGAATAAACTTTTAATTCTGGGAATAATCGCGAAGTTAAGGCCCGTTCACACATATGCAACCGAGTAAGACCGAGAGAGACCAGACCGGTTTTAAGCCTCTTGCGACGTCTTAGGACAGGATGCGCTGTAGGGAAGCTGGTCCTAAGACGTCGCAAGAGGCTTAAAACCGGTCTGGTCTTTCTCGGTCTTACTCGGTTGCATATGTGTGAACGGCACTTTAACTGTATCATTCTCATACGGTCACAACTAGTGAAGCATAAGTGCCATCAACGAACCTGGTATGCATCAAGGCGTAACGACATATTCAGAACGGAAAGGTAGTTTTGAGAACGCGCAGAATGTAACTCGGTGTTTTCAGAACACGGTTGTACACCACCGTGTAGTTCGAATGTGTGTAACAGTAAAGCAATCCCTCATCTAACAAACACGAGAAATGACGTACTCGTCTGCCTTTTTTGCAGCGTAACAAAATGCTCAGAACGTACCAGAACGTCCACGAGAACGTTGAGCTGAGGATTGCCGGCTATCTAGCAGCGATCAAGTGCCCCAGCAACCCTGTCATCGAGTGTGAGGGACGCCATCCGCAACGAGTCCATCAAGCAAGTAATCTTACTTACACGATCAAGCAAAAAGCGCAGTTCCGATATTAGATTAATGTTGCCATGAACGTCGTAGAAATATTAAGACACTGACTGAAATGGAAAAACAAAATCACCAAGAAAACGGAGGAACATTGTCACGCACGGACTGAAAAGACGTATATAAATGGAGTTTGTTTTTCATACCCCATGGTTAGACGCCGCTAAATCTATTCTCGTGCATAAGGGTCTTTTTTTTAAGTTAATCAAGATATGTTTACTCGCTCGTAGGCCTTCATCCTGTAATTTTTATTGGCTCTAGTGAGATCGTAGGATCAAGTCAAAACGGTTCAGGATGGTTGGTCACACAGACGGATGCGAAGGCTCACGAAACGACTACATGTGTTTTGTATGCGGATTTATTAGCCAGTTTTAAGACATCACAAAACTTAAGACTATGAGCCTGAAGCCTGCTTCAGTGACCTGACCTTCCAGAGTTTAATAAGGAATACAAATGCAAGTACGAATACAAATATAAAATCTAGAATGTGCTAACACCCGAAGTTTGAAGGTAAAATTGATGACTGTCGTTTTATGGGAAGTTTCTGTCGTCCGACTCATTTGTGCTCTTCCTGTTGCTAAATCTCCACCCCGCAGTCGGCTCGTTCGTCTACTCCACACATCCGAAACCTGGCCAAGGAACCGAGTCCGTTCCAGACCGAGTACCGCGCCATCGCCAACGACGTGGAGCTCAAGAACAAGTTTGAACTGGACTTCCGCAAGTTCTCCCGCAACATCCACTACCGCATGTTCTTCGATCCCCTCGACACCGGATTCGAACTGGATGCCTAACGTCATCTACACGCCAGAGTCCTATTACCCTAGAAGCCTGATGGTCGGCACGTCCTTGACATCTTTGAGCAAGAAGATCAACCTGTTTGAAGTAAGTTTGTGAATTCTGTCTTGGCTTTACTACTTCGACCGACTTATAGCCTTAAAAGAAAACTGACACTCCTGGTTACATTTTGCGACGATCGTATTAAACGTAATTCGTCCAGTCCTAATAATAGGAGACTTATCATAAGCCTGAGTCCCTTTAACTATACTCCATATGTCCTATTGCAGTTTTTGAGATCATTCTATCTTCCCTGCAAATAGCCGACCTGACCCCATCTGAAGTAACTCTACACGATCGGGCGTGGTCCTGTGATTCAATAAGCTTGAAATACCTTGAAGAAACTGGCCTTAGTGAAACTAGTCCTTGTTGTTCAAGAACAGGACCCCTAGTCTACATAGTGTCTAGGTCACAACAGTATACATTATCTCTGTACAAGTAGACATGCGATCGAATAAAAGAGAGAGAGATGGCTGGTTCATAAATAATATCACGTTTATCAGACCATTAGACATCAATTGAATTTGTGTTTTCTATTTTACCCTCAACAGGCTGGAGCTCGAGCCGAACAAGTGGACAAGTACATCCAGAAGTGGTTCCCACAGGACCAGCAGAACACCATCCGCTCCAGGAGGGCCATCAGTGACAACAAAATTGACGAGCTTGGAAAGAAGGTAAGCATAAACTTTCACGACAAGGTGGTCTCTCAAACCATGCAGAAAATCCCTAAGCTAAACAAACATCTTGATAACAAAACAAAAACAAGAAAAAACAAGAAGAAAAAGAAACGTAATGCGTAGGTAGAAAGACTGCTACAAAACAATGACTACAACT
>JAZHYW010045309.1:0-21681 GCA_037355805.1 Ixodes ricinus | reverse complement strand
TTACGTATTGCTTTTCCTAAAATTCCCTGATAACAATTGAACCGTGACTACCCATTTGCTCCTTTAAGTCCTTCCGCAGACAACGCCACAATTCAATGGAGCAAATGGAGCAGCTCGAAAAGGACCACACGGCGATCGTCGTCTTTTTGCGTTTTAGAGCGCAGCTCTTAGGCGCCCGTTTCCGGCTTGAGCGGCGTCGCCGTCGGCGTCGCCGTTGGCGTCGCCGTCGGCGTCAGCGCAACCGCGCGGTGCACGATGGGTAATTTTCCACTAAATTTAGCGGAAAATTTTCCCGCTAAATCTAGCGGAAAATCTTTTCCCGCTAAATCTAGCGGAAAATTTTTCCCGCCAAATCTAGCGGAAAGTTTTCCCGCTAAATTTAGCGGAAAATTTCCCTGCTAAATCTAGCGGAAAATTTTTCCCGCTAAAATCTAGCGGAAAATTTTCCCCGCTAAATTTAGCGGGAAATATTTCCCCGCTATATCTAGCAAAAAAATTTTCCCGCTAAATTTAGCGGAAAATTTTCCCGCTGAACCCAGCGGAAAATTTCCCCTGTTAAATCTAGCGGGATATTTTTCCCGCTAAATCTAGCGGAAAATTCTTCCCGCTAAATTTGGCGGGAAAATTTTCCCGCTAAGTTTAGCGGGGAAAATCCTCTCTCGATGTCACGTGACCCCCAGGCCACGTGCCCCCCCCCTCCCCGAGGTCACGTGACCCCCCCCCCGTGCCTTCCCTCCTCCTCAAGAGCTGCGCTCTAATTCGGCGTTACAGGGAGTTGTGAAACGAAGCTTTAATTTTTTATCAGCGGCTACACCAATCACAAAAAAAAACAAAAAAACTCAAGGTCACGTCGCAGTCACTGTGCGGGGTTTGTATTGCCGGTGATAGCAGAAGCCTGCAAGAGCGACGAGCGCATGACGACACACCCTTGGCGCTATTTGATCGACTCCATCAGATCTTCGGCCGGACTTGGTGACTTCGGCCGGACTTGATGTCGAATGGATTAGAGGACGCCGGCGTGCGTTTTGAGTTCTACGCTGATGATGGACATTTGAAAGTGATAGCTTCGCATCGAAACCCTCGACGGACCTTGCTTTGCTCGTGTTGGTGTTGGCCACACCGTAGCAGGAGATAATATCAGTAAAGGAGTGAAGCTTTTGACCTTATCATAGCCCCGGCAGAGAGAAGCGACGCGTCATCCGACGTCACGTGTTACCTGAAGTCGCGGCGTCAAATGACGTCATGGTGCCGTGACGTAATGTTTACGATCACGATATCGCGCCATAGATCGGGGGACGTCAACGTGTCACAGGATTTAAATTATTAAAATGTAACGACCAACCAATCCCTAAATCAGGAGCCCAACGTTTCGAAACCGGTTCGGCTTCTTCTTCAGGGGCGACTATTGAGGAAAGGAGCCGCAATCTTCTCTTTCCTCTATGGCGGAGGATTGGTCGTTACGTTTTAATAATTATTTCCCCAACCAGGCAGACTTCTGTCTAATGTTTACTTTCACAGGATTTAAAGTACCGCGTGATGTCACGGTGTCGCGTGACGTCAAAATCTCACACAAAGTCATGATGTCACATGACGTCACAGTCTCATGTCGTGGAGTCCCGTGATATCATGGTGTTGCGTGACATCGCAGCGTCCCTGACATCACAATCCTCAAGCTTAATTTAATGGTTAAAGAATTCTGCAAACATTCTCATAAAAGTTGTTCGTGAAAAACCCCAACCGCTGTCGCTGCATTTGACAAAATGTGTAATGCATGATTCACAATGTGCGAGGTGTGCTTGCGATTTCGCAATTGCCACGTTGCTCGTCCGAAAAAAAAATACAGTGAAAGGTTTGGTGCTGGTGTCGCAACCGGGAAATCGCACCAGGTGAATCAGGCATAAGCCGGGGTAAATTTTTATTATATCCCGATATCCGGGCATCTTGCCGGACAGTCTGCAAAGCTTAGGATTACAGAATGGATTCAAACTATAAGAAAGGTCTTTCTGCGTTTAATTCGTTGGTTTGGCACCCCCCCCCCCCACACACACACACACACATACACATACACACAGAGCACCTTCCCACCCGGGTCAAGACAGCACACCGTCAAAACTGTTCTTCGAGGCAGACTGCTTTGCCCACGGCTCATGCTGATGACGACATGTGAATGCCCATAAGAGTGGTCTATGCACTTTCTAACAATGGTAGTATATAGACCTAAAAGCTCCCATAGAATATCTAAACAAAATAAATAAAATCCCTCTCCAAGTTGGTAAATGCAGCCGAGATCCTGCAGATTGCTGCACACACTAACACTGCCGCGCTTAAATTTAGCGGATGGCGTTCATGTGATACGTTGACGTCAAGGGACGCTATGACATGACATGGTACCATGGCGTCACGTGGGAATGAACTTTCGCTGAATTTAGCCGGGAAAATTCCCGCTAAAAGCAGGAAAGAAAATGTTTCGTTCAATTTAGCAGTTCACGACGTACCATCCAGTACGATTGAAATACGAGCAGCGGTGTCCGTGGCCTACATGCTGCGCTAGCTAGAGGGAACTAGGACAGGTGCGTAGTTTGGCTAGTTGGTTGGTCATGTTGAAATGATATCGAAACAGCGCAAAAAGACAGAGGAGTTCAATCCCCGCCCCTGCCCGTTTCGATCTGGATGAGCATCGTACCGGCGTGCGGTCGTGTTTCACTACTGCGTGGTGCACGTTAAAGACCCCAGGCTAGCGGTTGTACTGCACTGGCTAAATTGCTCATCCACAGTGAGTGACTCGTCGCAACTTTAAAAATGGCTGACCAACGACTCGCTGTATAAATATCCACACAACCCCAGTTGTTCAGAGGACCAGTGGAAGGAGAACAGAGACACAGCGTGACTTACTTGTGCGACGGTACAGCAAGCAAACATAAAATGAACAGTATAGAGCAAAATCAATCAATCCAATAGCATACCCCTCCCCCATCATGCTGACACACGCATAAACGTACTTGCCCAACTTTCTCGTCAGCTTCTCTGGCAAACCTGCCTCTATGCCGTGCTAAAACCTTAATGTCATGGAACAGCGTAGAACATGCACATCTATCACAAAGGACTGCGAGGTGTCCAGACGGATGTTTTATTGCTATCTATGACGAGGGCATGTGTGTGAGTGCTCCGTTCATAGCCCATAGCAAGTGACGAGGTTGATTTTATTACTAAGTCGGGCAAGTACGTGAAGGCGTGTGTCAGTATGATCGGGGAGGGAAAGGTGTGTAATCCGGCTGATTGTTTTTGGTGTCTCCCCTGTTCATTTTATGCTTACTCGCTGTACCGTGCACAAGTAAATTTTTCGTTTGTAAGTCAGCGCTGTGTGTGTGTTCTCCTTCCGCTGGTCCTCTGTCCTTTCGCGCTGTTTTAATACAATTTCAACAGGAAATTAGGGACTGATAAAACTACAGAGTGAAAATGGGGCTGCGAGGGTACGCGCCACTCAACACCTCCTAGATAAGAAACCCTAAGTGCTGAACTTTCCTGCGTCACTATGAAGAAGGCCACCGCAGGCCAGAGATTGGAGAAAAATACGTGTGTTCGCGTTGGGCTAGGATAACTGTTGACGGACTACTCATGTGTTACGCGTGACTACGAAGTATTAACAGTGCGTGAATGTAGTAAAATAATGTATGTTTTATGGACCACCACATGAAAATGGTGATTATATTTTTGAATATTTTAGTGTATACCTTTGATTTGTTATTGAAAATAACTGTACAGTTATTTGTGGCGGTGAGTTTAACATGATATGTTGAGAGACTCAGCTTTAAAAAGGAAGATATATATTATTATTGAATTAAATGGGTCTTTAAAGGGCAACTCCGGTCCATACTTTCGATTTTGGGATTATGACTGTTTCTAGTGCAGTCAGCGTCCCTGAATTGCAAGGTGTAATTTTTTTCTCGTTATTTTGCGTAGTTTTAAAGATATCGACGCCTCAAAGTTTTGTTTGGGGCGCGGCCAACGAAACCGAAACTAGCCGCTCGAGGCCCCGGCAACACTGGAAATGTGAACGTGACGTCAGGATCGTTCTCGTTCAACGAGTACGCTGGCCGAGCGGCACCTACCTCTGTTACGCTAGCCGTCTAAAGATAGGAGGTAAGCTGATATCTGTAAACGTGGTAGTTATCCAGCATATGTAGCAAGAGTTAGTGCCTATACCCAAAAGCTAGCGACTGGAAAACCTGTGAACTCGTTCGGTGCCGTACTCGGCGGCCGCCGCCGTGCGTGCGCTACGCCGTACCCGTCGCTTGTATATCCAAAAGCTAGCGACTGGAAAACGAGTGAACTGGTTCGGTGCCGTACTCGGCGGCTGTCGCCGTGCGTGCGGTCTTCCGTAGTCGTCGCAAGGCTTAAATTGTCATCGGGGCTCCGTGGACGGAGCGGCGCTGTTCTACGCCGCGCTGCCAACTAGTGACGTACAGTACTGGGGCCCTCTCGCTTTCGCGCTGCGGGTCAGTCCCAGACACGAAGCTTCGAGGCTCTTCGGCGTGGGCCGCGGCGCCCGAACACACGTGTGCTAGGCTGTACACGTCTGTTTTTTCGTTCTTTTTCCTCGGGCGCGTAAAAGCCGAAGTCCAAAGTCCACTCGTCGAATAGCGTTCACCCACACCTTCTCCAATTTCCGGTCCGTTGGAAACTTGTGAAAAAGCACCTCCGGGTTGCGCAGCGGGTTGTTTGAGCAGCCCACAGCGCTACAAGTTGTACTCGGCATCTTTCGAGGAACAGCTGGGCAGTCTTGGGCGCACCGAGTTGCTCGCTAAAACGAGTCTTGGAGTCCTCACAAGCAAGTAAACAAAAGGCTATACCGAAGCTACACGGGCTACAGATAAGAGCAACGGCTAAACACGCCAATCACAAGCCGACGTAGCGGTGGTAGCTGCTCAAAGAAGCGCACTCCGCGCAACGCCCGGACCGGAGGAAAAAAGAGAACGATACTGACGTCACGGCCCAATGTTGCTTTAGCGATCGGCAACCCGCTGGCCGCCCGCTAAGGAGCAGCGGCTCGCGGCGGGTCGCATTTTTATTATCGGCATTAGTTGAGAATGCGGCGTGCCCCCGGACGTAATATTTTGGCTGGGTCGTATTTTGTGTCACTACAGCGATACCAGTAATTTATTTCATTTTGAGTTTTGGCCGGAGTTGCCCTTTAAGTCCAATACAAATTCCAACTCGAGTTACTTTAAACTCTGAGACATTAATTGATTTATTTATTAGCAATACTAACCGTGCAAACATAAACGCCGGAGTCATGAATTAGCCCCAAAAAGTGATCACCTTCCACCATTCATATGTTTAAAAACCAAAATTTATTAACGAAGTAGAAATAATGCGCGTTTCAGCATATGAACGCCGAGCGGTTAAATGCATTCAGACAAGAGGTCGAAGAGACCCACTGGAGTGACATGTTTTGCTTGAAGGATGTTGATGAAATTTACAATCACTTTTTGAAGCTATTCAGAACCATTTCTGAGCCTAATTTTTGTACCAAGTATTTGGATAACTCCGGACTTACTTGACAAAATTAAAATAAAAAATGCAATGTACCAGAAATTTGTCAAAACAAGAGACCCCCTCAGCTTCTCACTTTTAAGACATATTGTCACGAATGACGAGGTGACAAAACAAAGGAATAACTGAGAAAACTCAAACGTTTAATGGGGCGAACTTGTGCCCAAAAATAAAAGGAAAAAGGAAGATAACAACAGAGCGTCGCGGGCGTCGAAGGCGGCGGAGCAGCAGGATCGAACGCTGAGGCGAAAACTGACTCTGGCTCGCCACGCGAAACCCCTTATGTACACGCGCGGGCTTCTGGAATAATCGGCGTAGAAGGTTCGACGCGTAGAACATTCTGACCTCGAACAAGCAACAGGATTCTCGAATTTTCCGGAACACCAAATTGCAGGAATAAACAAAATACACGTCGCTCCCAGGAATCGAACCCTGGCCTTTCGCGTGGTAGGCAGGCGCGATAACCGTTAGGCCACGCGCGCGCTGCCCACTTGGCCAGCTGCGCGCGCGGCAATATCGCGACCAATTACCAAAATTGCCACGGACGGCTAAAGCCGCATATTATTCTAAGGCTCTCTATAGATGCTAATGGTCGTAACGACTTGATTTGGGAAAAACAGAATTAAGTCTTAAATTGCAGTTCAAGCCGTCAGCCTGTTGATAATATTGAACGAGACGGTGTAAGTTCAAGTGGACTCTTTCTAGCCAACGCCTTTAGTGAACACTTTGCACATTTGCTTAGTACAAACAGTAGCGCCGATCCCTGCAAATACATAGGCAGCAGAAATAGTTCTATAATTTTTTTCTACCTGTTACAGTTGGCGAGGTACTTCCTACTTTTTATGCGCTTAAAAATGTTCAATTTGCAACTGGGATGACATACAAATACGCCCAGTAAACCACGATATTGACACTTTCACCGTACCTAACCTACATTTTTAGTATGTCCTTATCGTCTGGTATATTTCCTAGGGCTTTGCAGGTAGCACAATGATCCGTTTTATATAAGAAAGAAGATAAAAACTTTTCTTGCAATTGTCGACCAATCTCAATCCTCCCTATATTTACCAAGGTCCCAGAAAACGTTACACAGTCTCGTCTTATACATTTTACAAATGAGTATGATTTACTCTCATCATCTCAATTTGGTATCAGGAAACGCCGTGCAACGGAGTTAGCTTTGTTAGTTCAAAAAGAGTATATACTACAAAATTTCACGGCATGAAAACTGGTAGCTGGCGTGTCTGCCGAGTTTACTAAAGCATTTGACTTTGTCGACCATAACATTCTACCTTGTAAACTCGATTACTATGGTATTTGACGTCCCCCTTCATTACTCCTTAATTCATATTTGAGTCACCGCTCCATTTGTTAATATATCTGGAAATTCAACAGACCAGAAACATATATTTTTTCAAGCGTTCCGTAGGGAAGCATACTAGGGACCCTTTCTTTTTAACCTATGCATCAACAATATTGCAAAAATGGATAACATTGCTAAATTTGTCATATATGCTGACGACAACCAGCATGTTTCTCTTCTCCTCGAACAGCGATGAACATGCAGGTGCTGTAAAATTTTAACGTTATTAAGGTTAGGAATGTGGGCACAGGATAACGTATTAAGCATTAACACTGATAAGACAGATGCCAATATCTTTCGTCCTAAAATAAACAAGTTTATACGACCAGACACATGTTATTCAACTCAAGTCCCATTGTAATTGTAAAAAATGTTAAAACGCTCGGTGTTTTTTTGTTGATATGTCATGGACAAGTTATATTAATTATTTGATTTCAAAATTGCCACGTGTTGTCGGTTTGACATATATACTGCCACAGCTCAGCTTATCGAATTGCTGTTAAAATAATTATTTATAATGCGTTATCGTTTTTCAACTTAAGTTATTGCAACTTGTCTGGGGTATATATCCACGGAAACCCAATGTAGACAACATTTACTTTCTTCATAAAAAAAATCATGAGAGCTATTTACAATGCCGCTTATGATGCCTTATGATTCTCACAGTATGAGACCATGTTCAATAATTTTCAAATAATAAACATTTATAACTTACATGATTATATACTATGCATCACTATAAAAAAAATCGAAAAATGAAATGCTAACTTTAATTCTAACAAAACTAGCTCCATTAGAACTTTATTACTATAATTTACGTGACTCGCCCAATTGAATATTGGAAAGTTCTTAAATGCAGTATAAAATTATGGAGCCCAAATGATTAAGTATGTAGTACAATTTAAACATTGACCAACTTTCCGTTAAACAGTTGCGCTCTTTTTTTCGTGAATGTTTGAACATATAATGTTCAATTAATTATTGTTAGTTTTAATCCTGTAATACTGTGCTTTTGTGTGTATTGTGTGCTGCCTGCACTGAGTAATTTGAGCCACTGCCGATGGGGCCCAGCGCTCGTCAAGCTTCGTATGGAAGCTTCTTCCCTTTCACTCCACCATTTCTATAAAATGGAAAATATACATTATTATTAATACTGTGTACTATTATTACTAGTACGTCCCCCTTCGCCGATTTCGAAGCCGCGCAATGGGGGACGGCGGGTGTTTTCACTGGGGCGCGTGGTAGCCCCCCCCCCCTCCCCCCTTTCTCACCCCTCGACCCCGTCCACGCTGCTTCGCGGCGACAGTCTGCGGATGGCTCATTACAAAACATTAACCTTGAGCCACCCGTACACGCCGCCTCGAGGTGCCCCGCCGACGGCCCAGGTACGCAGTGCCGCATCAAAGCCAGTTTGGGCCCTCGGCTAAGGCTGTTAAGGGCCCTCCCGATAATATTTACCATCGTGACGATAATAGTGATGTATGCAACGACGAAGACGCCAATATGTATGTTTTACCATCTCGTGAGATATAGATGTTTTTCATTTTTACACATTTTTTCGATTTTTTTTTCTAGATTCTTCAACACAATGTAATGAAAGTTTACTTGATAGTAGTGAGGTCAAGTAAATTGTTAATTAAACTTTATTGTGTAATTTATGGGTGCAAAACTTAAATCGATAAAATATATGGGAAATATCTCGATGTTTCATTCACATTAAGCAGCTTTATAAAGAAAACAAAGGAGCTTCCGTTTTCCGTGCGCTCAGAAGATGTCTAACTATTCCCTTGTTCATTAATTACTGATGCGAGCAGTCAAGGGAGCAACACAGGCAAGAAAGAAAATTTCGGTGGTTGAGGCCAGTGGGTGACATTACGGGATCGATCCACTTTGTTCAAGCTCTTCTAATAACTGAGCCGTCGTGCGACAAGCAAATGCAGGCTTCTACAACTAAACCATAAGGAAAACAGCTTGGGATTCTAATAAATTTACCACTGTTGTTCGAGTCACATTCTTATTTAAAGTTTTTCTCATAAAAATCTATACGTTTTCTTTTTCTTAATGATCGTACCTACACGCCTTCCACTTGAAGAAGGAAAATGTTTCGATCAGGCTGATCAGCAATCTTGTTCCTTCCAAATTCAGAAATGTAGACCTCAGCGGCCATTTGGATGTATGACTTAGAGGTAAAGAATAATAGGTAACACCTCCAGAGGTCACCGCACTCATATCAGTCGGTAGAAGGAAGAGTGTTCACTCGCACTGGCAGACCCGGTGCCGACTCCAGAGCAGTTGCTTGCAGTCAGTGCTTTTCGAAAACTGTTGCGGGGCGTCTCAAGGTCCGGCTTCGTTAAACACCCGCTGTCGCGGGCGTTTAACAAGCCTGGACCAGTATATTTTGCTTGTTTGGAACTTGTCCTTTTTAGAGTAAACTAATATAAAACATCGATGGAAGGTTAAAAACAAAAGTCTACCATGTGTACTCGCTCGAGTAATCTTTGGCAAGATTTGCTTAACTTTCGGCCCCACTGTGGGTAAAGCACGCCATGGGGACCCGAGTACATGAAAAAACTACATGGCCGTCCTTCCACTGAGTTTCAGTTAAAGAGACTTCAATGCGACCGCTAACGTTGACGTCTCTGACCCGTCCGAACTATAGATATGGGGGTGGGGGGGGGGGTGGTCCGCGCTATATCTTGTTACTTTTGCACGCTCTTGAACAACGAGCTCACAGACGCCAGCTTGTCTAGAGGCGGGAACTTTACGGCATCCATATCTCCCCTTGGAAAAAAAAGGAGAAGGGAAACAGAATGTTATTGCAATGCGCCGAAGGCCGTTTTGAATGTTCCTTCTGCTCTTGGTCTCAGCTGTCCTAAATGGAAAAAAACACCAATATTTTTAGAACTTCCAAGGGTCAGCACGGGGCCCCCTGATAGCATGGGGCGCGGGCTGCAGCCCCATTTCCCCGCACTTAATCTGGCCCTGCAAGTATGCACCCAACCCCGCTGTTCCCCACTGTACCTCGGTTGCTCGGCGTTACGCCATGCCGTGTCTCTCTGTATTCAGCCAATCCTCTGCGGCCGCCGTTCTTGATGCACACGTTAAATGACCTAATGTGCGATTGCCCCTCACTCTCCCGCCCTATTCTCTTTTTACAACGCTTACACACACACACACACACGCACACACACACACACACACACACGCACACACACACACACGCACACACACACACACGCACACACACACGCGCACACGCACACACGCACACGCACACACGCACACGCACACACGCACACACACACACACGCACTCACACAGCACACACACACACACACACGACACACGCACACACACACACGTACACACGCGCACGCGCACACGCACACGCACGCGCGCACGCACACACACACACACACACACACACACGCACACACACACACACACACACACACACACACACACACACACACACACACACACACACACACACACACACACACACCTAATCTGCTTGCAAAAGGGAGGAGAGGGGTTTGGGGAATGTTCGCCCCACGAAAAAGTTCTGAGGCTGCATTCACCATGCTTTGTTATAGTTTATAACTGCTGCGCGAAATGCTAACGCATTTCTTTAAGAATCAGCGTAACGGCATCAGCGATTTCGGACAATTTTTTTTCGTGAGTTGTTCCTTTTTGAGGAGTGTGAGTTCCTGTGGCGCTGGTCGTGCCGACATCTGACGGCGTTCAGCAGTCAGGTACACCTGACTTGCCACCCTTGGACAATCAGTAATATGGACACTATAGGGCCCCCTTGCCGGCGGCGGCGGCCCGAGAGATCATTGCGTTAAATAACTTTTGTTTCGTTCAGAGTATGCACCCACTGTGACCTAATGACATTGTACAACTTTAAACGGGTGTGAAAATATATTTTTCCTCAGGCTCCTAGCCCCCTTGTCGACGCCAGCGCCACGCGTGGTCGCGTGTAAAAAGCTCTCTCATAACGTTACAGAGAAGTTTCGTGACCAGTGGCGTCTTGAAGGACTCTGCATCTAGGCTTTTTCACAGCATGCATCGAAGGCCACGCACTCCGCTCTTGGCATCTCATTCGTACCTCACACGCACGAGAAACATTCACGGGATCCGCTGCGAAATCCGCGCAAGCAACGGCTATCGGCGTAAAAAGAGAGACCGCCTAGAAGATCTCCACCACCTAAAAGACAAGACGTGCGTATGGTCAGTTGTCCCGCGAACCGTCTGAAACGGCGAGCACGCCGAAGCTCAACGAGAGTACAACTGCAAAGCGGCAGACTCTCGCATCGTTGGCGTCGACACTCCTTAACGTCGCGCTCCGTTATCCGACGCTGCAGGACACGTTGGCGGGGACGCTGAAGCCAGCTAGGTTACCCTGCGGGAATCCACTGACAAAGAGGGGAGTGGGGGGGGGGGGGCTTGTCTTTAGATGGTTTTGAGAGGGTACACTTGCCTGTTGTGACGTGTGGCCAGCTCCGCGTCAGCAGCGAGTCTCTGGAAGTCCCTGGGAAGCATCTCAAGGTCTCCGACGCACCTCACTTTTCGGCCATGCTTCCTGTACACCTTACTGTGAGACCACAAGACACAGGGTATTAGACTCCGTCGCCAGAGGGAAGTCCTCATGCGTAATAATGTAGGGAAGTTCCCACGGTAGACCAGAGTTGCGGAAGAGTAAATGTACCTCGCACTACAATCGGCTTCCGGAACTGAGATACCTCTCTTGCCTGCTCCAGTGAATTGCACTCCCTTTCAGGTAGAAGTCAATGGATATTTCCAAGGAAGAGCTCCGCGTGTGCGAACGCCTTACCCGCGCAGAGGCGAAAGCTCGAACTACGATTGGCTTCCTGAGTTGCGATACCTTCCCTGCCTCCTCCAATAACTTACGCTTCCTCTCAGATAGAAGTTAACGGACCCTATAAACACTTTCTACTTTTTTTGATTATTCAGTAGGTTTATTTTTATTGCTCTACTTTATTGGTCGCTAAGTGTTTGCATAACATAATTTCTTGTGCATGTTTCTTGAACATTGCTGTGTAGCCTGTGGGGGCTGAGGACGAGTCATGCTGCTTGTGCAGCTTTTTCTTCAGCTCCCGCCATATTTATAGGGTAAAATGAAGCTATTATTAATATTGTTATTATTATTATTAGTACAGTAGTAGTAATACTGAGATTTCAGCTAATTTTTGCGTCTCTTGAGGCCATTGTCGACGTTTTTGTTTTAACAGAAATTAATGTCCGAGACGTGGGCGTATCACAAGGCCAATTTTCTTTACCAGGTTTTGAGGTGTTTTTCTTTAAACGTAACACTACTAGAGGATGAGGAATTGCCGTTTATGTTAAAAAGCTTGGACAGCCGTTAACTTGCAGATATCTTTTACATATGCAGAATGTATCGCGCTAAAACTCTGTAAAAATAATTTTGCGATATCGTTCTTTGGCATTTTATAGGCCACCATCGCAAAATGCGAGTAATTTCTAACGATTTAAACGCTAGTTTAGAGAATACAATGTGTCTTGATAAACTTTGCATGGTAGGTGACCTCAACATTGACCTCTTGAAGTCTTCAAAAACTATCGTCTGTGATTACTTAAAAATGCTCGCGAATTAAGGCCCGTTCACACTCTTGCGACCTCTTAAATCTGAATTCCTTAAAACTTCTTAAACCAGAGGACACACTGACGCCATCTACTGGGTGGCAGTGTAAACTTGGCGGTCCGGCATATTTTTTATTTCTCTCGTGCATTATCCTTTCTTTCTTAGCTCGAAAACTTTGTCAATGTTGTAAACACGCCTTTCTTATGGGTATTACGCTACATTTGATCTCGGAAATCCCGAAAAACCTTCGCTCTTCGAAAATTCAGTTCCGGGGTCACCGCATAGATGGCGCCACAATGTCAGTGTGTTCCCTCGTTCTCAGAAATTTTGAAAGTTTTAGCAGATCTTGTCTCTCTCGGTCGTACTCGGTTGCAAGAGTGTGAACGGGCCTTTATGGCATTGAGAGCGTAATCCAAAACAGACGTCTAGAGAAGAATACTTGTCTGGCACGTTGGCTACACCTTGTATTGACCATAAAAACATTAGAAACTCGGGAATTCCCACTTTATCAGGGTACGTAAACAAAAATTGGCGGACCAATATTTTGTGTCATGTCGAATAAACTTCGATATCATTTCAGATACAGTAGAACAACAAAAACAAGTCGAAATTACAGATACACGCCACTTTGATAGATTAATTTCCACGTACAATTGGGATAATGTTATTGAAAATTGTAGCTATCAAGATACCTACTTAAAGTTAGTTTAACTTTTCTCATGCTTCAGAGCCATGAGCTCAAAAACCATTACAATAGAAAAAAATAAAATAAAAACGCAGGCTGAATATGCCTTGGCTGACGACAGACGTTCTTTCTGCCATCAAAGAGAAATATATCTTATGGCACGATGTCGTCGTTTTTTAGAGAACATAGAGCTAAGATTGCAATACAAAAGTCAAAGGAATCGTGTAAGTGCACTTATTCGTTCCAGAAAACGTCAGCATTTCCGTGAAAGTTTTTTCGTTCACGCTTCGATACTTCTAAGACCTGGGCCCTTGTAAACGAGGTTAAGGGCTGCTCTAGTAGGCCGTCCATTGATGACAATATAAAAAAATATTTGGGACCTAATATATCATCAATTGTTGACGGTTTCAATCATTTCTTTGCCGAATTGTCGGGTGTGTCTCATGATGAAGTTATCGCACCTACTAATCTCGAGCGTTCTTGCTCATGATCCGCCTTTCTGCAGGACGTGACTAAGGAAAATTTACGTGTACTCTTATTTAGTTTTAATCCCTATAAAGCACCCGGGGCAGATAAAATTTGTCTTTGAGACCTGCATCGCCATTCTAAAGTGCTGGGAAATATCTTACCACACATATGAACGGAATGGTGAGCTTCGGAACAATTGCGGCTGGCTCTAAAAGTGCAATTGTCAAGCATATTTACAAAAGTGGTGCTCGTGATAACCTTGAAAGTTGCAGACCGATATCTATTTTACCTTGTTTAGCGTTAGTATTGAAAAAAAAAAAAACGAAGTGTCTAGCGTTACGTCCGACGTAACCCAAGTTACGTCCGAATCTCCGCCTTCCCTCGGTTCACGGGGGAGAGAGGAGGGCGGGGGGGGGTTAGGTATACGCGTTTCAGTGCTCCGTCCGGACGTAACGCTGGCCACAGCGAAAAATATATATTAAAAAATGACTACGTTTCTTGGTAAGTTTGATCAATTGTCGCCGACACAGCACGTTTTTACAGCGGGACGTGGCACCGATTCGCTACTTGAGGAACTCATGGACACGTGACACTCAACATTCGGAAACAACAAATTTTCCTGCGCACTTTTTCTAGTTGTTTCCAAGGCATTCGACACCATCAATCATAAGGTACTATTGAAAAAAAAATATGACTACGGTTTTAGGGGGCCTTTTTATTGTATCCTTCAAGATTTTTTGACAAACCGGACACAGCACGTTTCGCTTTGTAACACCAGCAGTGCCAATGTACCTTTCAAGGCCGGAGTGCCTCAGGGCTCGGTTTTGTCACCTCTTTTGTTGAATCTATACGTGAATGACCTGGCTAAGACTGTTTCAGGGGGCGATATATATCAATACGCTGAAGATACGCTATTAGTTTCACGGTATATAAACTTCCAAGATTCGATTTCGTTATTGCAAACCATTGCTTCACGAGTAATAAATTAATTGGTTTGAAACAAATTATATTGCAATTAACCTTCAGAAAACAAAACTTTGTGTTTCAGTAATCCTTTAAAACGGAAATGTCCAGATATTCCTTTCATGATACACTCTTCCAAGTGTATACACATTGCAGATGTACGCCTCTTAAATTTGACAGTACAATCAAAGACTTGGGAATCTTTTTTTGGTACTGATCTATATTGGAACTTATATTTCGCCTATATTGCCAAAAGACTGCGAAGTGTATCGTGTATGTTGTATTGTACAAAAACTTTTCCCCCATTTTAGGTAAGAAAAATTTAAGTTAATGCTTTACCCAGTGGTTCTCAAGTGGGGTCCGCGGACCCTTTGGGGTCCGGGAAGGCATTCTAGGGGTCCGCGAAGCCCGGCCTCATCAGTCAAGCTTGAAGATAAATGTATTTTTCTCAAATTGAGAAGGAACATTCCAATGTTTGGGTGAGTTTTCTTGTGTGCATGCCAATGAGAGAAGTATACTTCACACTAGCCCTTAGTTGTATACTCATTTATTAAATCATTCTCATAATTAACCTGTACTTTTCCCTTTCCCTCACAACGAACGGGGTTCCCCTCCATTTCCGCCAATACACAAGGGGTCCGCGAAACATCACTTGTTAAGGACCACTGCTTTAGCCTACGGGTTGTTGCGTTATAGCATTACTGTATATGCTTACTGCTCTATGCTCTGGCATGCTAAAATTGATGCTATTTTAAAAAGCATTTTAAAGGGACGAGCGTACACTTCGCTGCCTGCTTTTGCCCTGCCCTGTTCGGTTGGGCGTCGTGCTCGTGCTTGAGTTTCATCACAAGCGTCGGAGATCCTCTCTGCCTAGGGGAGCCTTCATGCGCTCTTTGCTAGGGTGATGCCACCCTTTGTAATACCACTCGCCGACAAACCAGCAGCTATTTTGGTTCTCGGCGATAATCCGTGGGGCTTATAACCCTACCGGAAACAAGCACCTTATCTCACAAGATTCGAGCAGCGTTGTGGAACCCACGGAGGGAGGATTAGCATTTTCGCCCCTTGGATGGGAGGACCGATGGACACAAAGGCCACTTTCCGGCGCACGGGGAAACAATGAGGAACAAAATGGCGGCGGGAGAGGGTGTGGGAAAGGGAAACAGGCAGTTGGCATCACTCTATGCGAAGCGCACATGAAGGCACTCTACTCCTGCCGATCCTCCCAAAGTCATATCAGCGCCCAGATCGCCTCAACGCTCCAATGGGAGCGCGGCGACTCCTTCTTACTCGTGGACGCTCCTCCGTAGTTCGACATATCGCATCACGCGAGACTGAGATACAGAAATATATATGTACAAAATTATTAAACATACAGGGTACAGTTAGCAATACACTAATAAAGGATGATAAATTATAAAGTAGAGAAATAAAAGCTAGATAACTATGGTTGTAAGGAAAATCGAGAGGAGGAAAACCGAAGTGCCCAAGCGGACGACGCGAGCAGACGATGACGAGGCCTACTAGATATCTGGGGCCGTGAGTACAGAAAACTATTAGTAGAGCGAGGTTTGTGCAGAATATACGTAAAACACGCTCTTTTTCAATATTAAAAATTCAAACGCATTGACTTTATATATCGGAAGAATCTTTTATTTAAATTCGCTTCTCCAGTGTAGACCGCTGCTGACGAGAGTAGGCCCTTAGCAGCCGTTGTAGACCGCTGCTGACGAGAGTAGGCCCTTAGCAGCCGTAAAGGAGTTGTGGAAACTCAGGTTCACGAAAAGGACCTTTACGCTAAGTGCCATTTGAGTTGCCGTGTGGCACTGCCTAAATGACATTTACACTAAAGGTCCTTCGGCGCAAAGGTCCTTTTAGGTGCCCGTCTGACAGGCGTATTAGTCAAGACCCGATTAAAACGCATTATGACAGCCCAGGCCAACAGCACACAACCTAAGGACAGGCCACGCGCATCCCGCTTCGCGTGCATTAATTCCATACGTGTACAACGGTTCCCACAGAACCACATCGTTAGCTCTCCGACACGACACGCAAGTGTTCTTTTCATGTCGCCTCAGGCTCTCCTCGCTCTGCAGGAAGGTTAACAAACCAACTGCCCCAAAGCCGTGCCCCAAAAAACACGCTGCCAAGTTTGTTCTTTGTTGTTGTTGCCGTTGTCTAAACGAACGCCTGCGGGAGCACGCCAACGAGGTGAAACAGGCGGCTTCCAACCCGTCCCTCCATGGCCTCCATCCAACAGTCAGACGTGTACAAATTGCTAAAAAAGTAGTTAAGTTACCGAGTATCGACGCCAAAAGTAATTGGAGTAGAGTAAAAGTTACGCATTTGTAATAGTAATTGAGTAAACTATTAACTTCTGTAAAAAAACTGGCAAGTTACCTTTGAAGTTACTTTCAAAGTTACTTTTCTATATTTTTGTGGTAGCAAAATGGACAGCAGTCTTGATCCGTGAAAAACCCTGCGAGCCTAAAATAAATGCAGTCATTTTATGGCGCGTTTTCACCAAAATAGTTTATTCGCTCGCAGAAGCAATTGACTTTCAAAGTTCTTACCGGAGAGTTTTTCTTTTTTTTTCTGCTAAAGATGTCCTCAGACAAGCTAAAAAGACGTTCCACCGACGCGCTGGATGGAACGGCAGCGTTGAATTGTGAAAACACCCGCTGTGCAGGGTCGGGTAAGCGGGTGTCGGCATCTTCGGTGTCCACGATGAAACATGCGAGGTTTGCTTCGACTAGAGGGTCTTTTATAACAAACTCTCCTTTTTTCTTCGGCAAGTTGAAATTGTTATGAATGGCCTCTCTATATTCCCAAGACGTTCGCTGTGCGAGTGCACCTGACCGTCAAGGGTTCAAGTCTCGCGCCACAACGATGAGATCATCCGGACGACTGTGCGTCTCGTTGCAGTGCTAATGCTACGCTACTGAAAAAAAAATGTTTTGGTTTAGCAGAAAATGAAACGAAGTATAGACCGACACGCGGCGTGGCTCTGTTTACCAACACGGCCGGAAGGCCGCGCATGCGCAGAAGCTATGTGGGCCAAAGCGGTCAGGCTCTCCGTGTTTTCGCCATTGCGTTGTTTAGTGTGCGCTACGCTGTTGACGTTGTAGAGACGCTTCTAGCTTTATTTGTGCGTCGTATTTCCTGCCAACGTATATCGTACGCTATGCCCGATTATTTGAGCTCGCTACCCGAGCCTAAACGGCAGCAGTATCAAGACAAACTGTGCGTGGACGGCGTTGCCTTCGACGATCCTTACGCCGTAAACGAGGCCTGTGTGGTGTTTGACTGATGTTCCTTTCTGGTCTGACAACCCTGTCAGACTGGCAACATTGGGCCGGCACCCGGATGAAGAGAACGTTCTGGAATGCCGTCGTGTGGCTAGGTTGTCATGTAGACGAGCACGCTACTCATCGTTAATTTTCTGTCATTAATAAAGTGTTGCACCTACCAATGTGCCTAACTTAGCCAGGACCACAACACAAAGTGGCGACGAAGGATGGTTCGACGTCGACTGACGAACCGCAAGACGAGAGTCCTGGAGAAGTTAGCGCGACGCCGAGTGGGTTGACGGCGACAACCGAAGCCACTGTGGAGCTGAACGACGCAGCCAACAACGAGGAAACCACGTCCAAGATTGGGCAAGTGGAGCATTTCGACTCGTCACTGGGTTCCTGGTCTGCGTACGAGGAGAGACTGACGTCGTTTCTCAAGGTGAACCATGTGCAGGACGCCGACAAGGTTGACGCCTTCTTAAGCCTAATTGGGCCTACGACGTACAATCTTCTCAAGTCGTTGACAGCTCCCGTATTACCAGTAACGAAGTCACTAGCAGAGTTGACACAGTTGCTGCGGGACCACCTAGAACCAAAACCCTCTATTATCGCGGAGCGGGCAAGGTTTCATCGCCGCGGGCAGGAAGAAGGAGAGACCATAGCGCAGTTCGTCGCTGCGTTGCGGAAGCTCGCCGAGACATGCGACTTTGGCTTATTCTTGGACGAGTCGCTACGCGACCGTTTTGCGTGCGGCTTGCGGCGTGTGGACATTCAACGGGCGCTCTTCGCGGAGGACAAGACACTAACGTTCCAGAAAGCAGTTGACCGAGCTACAGCGTTGGATGCAGCTATAAAGAGTGCCTCCGAGATGCATGGATCCAGTGCCAGCGGCACACAGGTCGACGGTGCCGGCGTCCACAAGTTGCAAAGCCACAAAGAGGATACCAAAACGAGAGGAGGGACCTGTTATCGGTGCGGTTCAATCAAGCATATTGCGAGTGCTTGCCCTCAGAAAGAGGCGGTCTGCTTTCAGTGCAAAAAGGTAGGGCACATTCAGCGCGTCTGTCGCTCGTCCCGTGAAAAGGAAAGGTCGCGAGGGAAGAAAAAATCGCTCAAGTCGTTCTCGGTGGAAGGCCGAGCAGGAAAGGCTGATGTCAAAAGCATGAAGGCAGCTTCAGATCAGCCACTTAAGGTGGAAGTTCTTGTAAAAAAACTCCGTTGACAATGGAGCTGGATACAGGAGCGGCGGTGTCTGTGATCTCAAAGCGGCAGTACCACGAGAAGTTTGGTCACACGAACCTGAGACAGACGTCACTTCGGCTGCGGACGTACACCGGAGAAACGGTTCAGCCATGTGGCGTTATCGACGTTGAGGTCTCACACAATGGGCAAACGAAGCTTCTACCATTGTATGTGTTGGACCAGGTCGGACCACCACTACTTGGACGAGAGTGGTTGCAACAGCTACAGCTCGACTGGAAGGAAGTGGCTGGCATCAACACGCTTCATGGAAACAAGAAGGGACAGACGCCTGTAGACAAGTTGCAGGAGATTCTGCACAAGCATCAGGAAGTCTTCTCAGACGAATTGGGGAAGATCTCTGGAGAAGAGGCAAGGCTGTTTCTGAAAGAAGGAAGCCAGCCCAAGTTCCTGAAAGCGAGAAGCGTTTCCTTTGCGTTACTGCCAGCAGTGGAGGAAGAACTGACGAAGCTAGAGGCCATGGGTGTCATCACACCTACAACTAGCAGCGAGTTCGCAACTCCAGTTGTGCCAGTGCCCAAAAAGGATGGCTCCATAAGATTGTGTGGAGATTATAAAACAACAGTGAACCAGGTCTTGGACGTCGAACGGTACCCCTTGCCAAGGGTGGATGAACTTTTCGCAGGGCTGGCTGGTGGTCAAAGTTTTTCCAAAGTTGACCTCAACAGAGCTTATCTGCAGGTTGTCATGAACGAGGACGCACGGAAATTGCTGACAATTACAACGCACCGGGGCTTGTACCTGATGAACCGGCTGCCGTTTGGAATTGCGTCGGCGCCTGCCGTCTTTCAACGAATCATGGACAACATGCTGAAGGGCATCCCTGGAGTGACTTGCTACTTGGACGATGTGCTAATCACGGGCAAGACTCAAGAGGAGCACCTTCAAAGCCTGGGGGAGGTGTTCAAGAGGTTCGCTGAGCGGGGTGTTCGCATCAAGCGCGAAAAGTGTGTGTTCTTCCAAGACCAGCTCGAGTACTTGGGGCATGTGATAAGCCGTGAAGGAATTCGCACGTCCGATGAGAAGGTGGCTGCCATCATGGATGCACCAGCGCCTGAAGACGTACAGCAGCTGAGATCACTTCTGGGAGCCGTAAACTATTACGGCAAGTTCGTCCCGCAGCTAGCAACTGTAGTGACCCCCTCTACAGGCTTCTACACCAGGATGTCCAGTGGTCTTGGGACCAGAAGTGTAACGAAGCATTCAAGAAAGTCAAGGAGCTTCTTGCCTCTTCGAGGGTGCTTGCGCACTACGACCCAAAGGCACCGTTGCAGCTGGCATGTGATGCATCGTCCTATGGCGTAGGAGCGGTACTGTCTCACATTGCGGAAGATGGAACTGCTCGACCGGTGGCATACGCATCACGCACCCTCACTTCAGCTGAAAAAGCTTATAGCCAGCTGGAGAAAGAAGCCTTGGCCTTGCTCTTCGGAGTGAAGAAGTTTCACTTTTACCTCTACGGTCGCAAGTTCTGTCTCGTGACAGACCATAAGCCACTTCAAACCATTCTTGGACCGAAGACTGGTATTTCGACACTTGCGGCAGCTAGACTGCAAAGGTGGGCAGTAACTCTATTGGCATACAACTACTCCCTGGTATACAAGCGCTCAGCTGAAAATGCGGAAGCGGATTGTTTTTCGAGACTGCCTGTGAACACACTTGCAGAAGAAGCTGACGAAGAGGAGTCTTTTTGCTCACTGCGGTTGCTTTCCCTACCAGTAAGCAGCCGAGACATTGCCAAAGAAACTGTCCGAGACCCTCTGCTCAGTAGAGTGTTGGAATATGTCCTGAAGGGTTGGCCGTCGTACATGGCAGATCCCGCGCTGAAGCCGTTTTTCCAGCGTAGCACAGACCTATCGGCACATCAAGGCTGCCTGTTGCTGGGACTAAGGGTCGTCGTGCCGGAAAAACTGCGACATCTGCTCCTGGAGGAGATCCACGAGGGACACCCAGGGGTTGTACGTGCTAAAGAACTTGCCAGGAGTTACTTTCTGGTGGCCAGCGGTGGACACCGATGTTGAAAACTACGTGAAAGCCTGTGAGCAGTGTCAGCAGCAGCGTAACCGGCCAACGCAGGCACCCTTGCACCCTTGGGCGTGGCCTACGAAGCCGTGGCAGCGTGTCCACATCGACTACGCGGGGCCCTTCAGAGGTAAAATGCTGTTAGTGGCCGTGGACGCTCACTCTAAGTGGCCGGAGGTTTTCGTAATGCAGTCAACAACACCGGGTAGCACGATTGAAAAGCTGCAAGAACTGTTTGCACGTTTTGGAAGTCCGGAGACATTGGTTTCGGACATTGGCACACAGTTTACGTCACAGGAATTTGAAGATTTCAAATTCCTGTTCCGAAGTGGTTGTTCCGCAGACGCGGAACAACCACTCTTCCTAACTCTACGAAGGTCTAACAGGAGCAGGAATCCACCGGACAGATTTTCCCCTTAAGGAACTTTTCTTAAAGGGGGATTATGTT
>JAZHYW010045306.1:0-15343 GCA_037355805.1 Ixodes ricinus | reverse complement strand
AGCAGCATTTTCGGAGTTAGGACTAGATCAGGCCGTAGGGAATGGTAGCATCTACACAACGAAAGAGGGCCACAGGGAAGAAGAGGAAATGACCACAGGGAATGGGCAAAAAGCAGAAGGAAAGGTCCCGGCCGGAACTGCGACAAGTCCAGATGGCATACCAATGAGACTGATAAAAGTTCTAGGCAAAACAAGCAAATTGAAACTGAGGCAGTTGATTTACCAGATAATTATTGGAGGGGAAGTGCCCGTGACTAGAAATTGAGCAGGATGAGATTGTTACATAAAGTCAAGGGAGACAAAGACAGTACCAAATCACAATGACCAATCAGAGTAACTTCAGTTATATACAGACTAGCTATGCAAATTGTAAAAAGAATGGAAGAATGCTCGGAGAGGAAGCAAATTCTGGGGAGCTTCAAAATGGTTTCAGGAGTGATAGAAGACTGGATAGCTTATTTGTAATCACTCAGTGCATAGAGATAGCAATGACGAGTTAAAGGCTATTATCAGTAGCATTTTTGGACATCAAAGGGGCATATATGACAATGCAAATAAGGAAAAACTCTGGGACCCACTGAAGGGATATGGGCTAGGAGAACCATGGTTAAGTTTCTAGAACGGGTATACACGGAGAATAGGGTGGTTATAACACGAGAAGCCGAAACTACAAGACCAGAAGCAATAAAAAAAGGAGACTTAGACAGGATTGCCCATTGTCTCCTCTGCTCGTTTGAAATATACCTTAGTGAGATGGAAAAAAAGATTAGAGCAGTGCAACCTAGGTTTTGACCTGACTTGCATGGAGGAAGGACATAAAGTGAATCATGTACTGCCAGGGTTCATGTATGCAGACAACATTGTACTTATATCAGAAAGTTGTGAGACAATTCAGGAACTAATTATGATTTGCAGCAGGGAAGGGGACAGTTTAGGCCTAAACTTCAGTAGGGACAAGTCGGGTATACCGTAAAGTTCCGAGAGAACGCCCGCCCCCGAGAGGTCGCCCATCCCGTTTTTCTGGCTAAATATCTGTAACATAAAAATTTCGAAACATCGCCCACTCCCCGATTTCCGTCGGACGTCACGCAATGTCCGACGGGAATCGCATCAACCGCGCAATTTGCTGTACCGGCAAGTCAGACAAGCGAGTTTATAGCGAATTCACGCGTTTCTGTCCGCGATCTGCGTGTGCAATCTCCATTCCCCGCGAGTTGGTGCCGCGTGTACTATATTGTATCGTGAAATACAATTTTGCTGCGTTCGCAATTTGCGGTATTTCTTCCCGTAACATACGAGTTTGTAGCGGATTCCTGCCTTTTTGTTCGCGATCTGCGCGTGCGATATCGGTTCCTGTGACAGGCAAGTTTGTAGCGGGTTCCCGCGTGTTTATCGCATCGTGAAACGCGAATTTAGCGGTGTCCGCGATCTGCGGTATCAGTTTCCGCGTCACGTAGTTTGTAGCCGGTTTTTGATAAAAGTTTGCTGTGGCGTCCCTGAAGATAGCCTACCCCCATGTTTTTCACCATTTCTCATATTAAAGGGGCGATGCAACAATTTTTGTACTTTGCGCAAATACCGCTTAGAACGAATCCCTGACGTTGATGACCTATGAAACACGCGTTCGTTTTTCACCCCACGCAATAGAAGTCCCAGAAACAAATTAAAGAAAAACGAGCAGCGTTCACCCCCTCAACTCGCAGCCAGAACAAGCGGCCACGTGACCTGGAATGGATTATACGCCGCCAATGTTGATCATAGCCACGCGCTGGGGTTGGCAAAGCAGAGGACACGCGCTGAGTTCCAGACATTGTTATGGCTCGGCTATTGTCGTCGTTGAAGCGATTGGACACGGGCCACTACCCGAATGCTTCTCGAGCTAGTAATTATCACGAGCCCAAATCGAGCGCCCACGCAATGCTCGGGTCCAATCTATGAACCGCATTCAAATATCGTCACTGGAGGGTACTGCGATCCCCACGCTACGTCATAAAATTTTGCAAAGGAGAGATTGAATGAAAATGATCGCTTTTGTCCTCGAAATTACACCGCAACAAAGGAGTTTCTTGGCCAGTGGCGTTGCGTGCGAGTATCCTTGAGTCCCACCAGTGCCAGTAAGCTCGTGTAAAGTGAAAAACATTCCAACTGAATATCGTTGCACAGCTCCTTTAAGTGGGCGTTCTTTCAGAACTTTACGGTAATAGATTTCAACGACGAGAAGGGGGAACCCCTGGAAATACAGGACACAGCGATAGAACATGAAAAGAAAAGTACAAATATCTGGGAGTATAATTAAATGAAGGAAGAAAGTACCTAAAACAACATGAAGATATTGCAATAAAGAAGGGGAAACGAGATTCAGCTATTATGAAACACAGAGCACTCTGGAACTACCAGGTGAAACAAGGAGACGGCAGGCTCTTTAAATCGACCGGAAAATTCGGTTTAACCTATCGCGCTACGACTTTGTGCAGTGTCGCCCACATATGGTGCATTTTTTTTGTAAGATTTGCAAAGAACGAACTTACCTAAGGAAAGAGTAAAGAAAGAAAAAGGCTTAGCTCCTATGGAAACGCAGTGACGCCACCGGTCTTCAAACAACACGGCGCCGTTTCGCACGGGAGACAAGAGATGGCGCAACGAACGCCGCCAACGAACGAGCATACGGCGCCGAGTGCCGGCACTTTAGCAGACGATCCTTTCGACTCAAAAGCGGCTCGCGTTCCGCAGGCGGCGACAGTCGCAGAAACAAACACAGGCGCGGTAACAAGGAACTGCAGTTTCTTGTCTGCTAGACACGCTGGCTCTCGGCGTCATCTGCTCGTTCGTTGGCGGCAGTTGGCGTCGCGGCCGCTTGCGCCATCTCTTGTCTCCCGTGCGAAACGGCGCCGTGTTGTTTGCAGACCGGTGGCGTCGCTGCGTTTCCATAGGAGCTAAGCCTTTTTCTTTCTTTACTTTTTCCTCAGGTAAGTTCGCTCTCTGCAAATTTTACAAAAAAAATGCACCATCTGCGGGCAACGCTGCACAAAGTCGTAGCGCGATAGGTTAAGAAACCGAATTTTCCGGTCGATTTAAAGAGCCTGCCGTCTCCTTGTTTCACCCTGTATAATAGATATGAAGTCGTTAGGGGTGTATGGAAGGCAGTCATGGTGCCAGGACTGTCATTTGGGAATGCGGTATTGTGTATGAAGTCAGAAATCCAGGCCGGTTTTGAGATACAGCAAGGGAGTGTGGGTAGGTTGGCGTTGGGGGCAAATGGGCATAGACCATATGAGGGAGTACGGGGAGATATGGGTTGGGCATCTTTCGAGAGTAGAAAAGCAATCCGTTCACTTTGAACAGAAACTAGCTGAAATTGATACACGGTGGGCAGGGAAAGTGCACAAGTATCTATATATGGAAAGCCTAAACACTAAGTGGACACACCAAACCCGCAAGCTGAGATCTAAATACATTCAACGAGATGGGGCCGATCAGAGCATCAGTAGAAAAGGGAGTAAAAAAATTAGAGGAAAATGTGGGAAGAGAGAATGCAGGGGAAATCAGCAGTAACAATATACAGGACACAAAAACTAGAAAAAGAAAAGGAACAGTTGTCTGATAATTCATTGGGGAGCTCATTGCTCTTTCAAGTTGGAGGAGGTGCTAAGAATGAAAACATATAGGGCTAAATTCCAGGAAATACTCTATGCGACGTATGCAACTGCAAAGGGAAACTTTAGAACATCTAATTTTGGAGGGGGCACTGGCATTTGGGGGGATGACTACAGAATTGGAGGGGCACTGGGATTTGCAGACATGGATGGACGAATGAATAGGGAGAGAGTTGTGGTAACTAAGAGGCGATTGGAAGATTGGTGGCAAAGATCTAGGGAGCGGTGAAAATACAGATAAAAATAAGCAATGGGAACACTTTAAAGGGGGAGAGGGTTGTGTTAAAACAAAATTTATAAACATTTAAAAAAAAAGGATGACGAAATGTTAGGCTATGTGGTGGGAGCTGCCACCCGTTACAAAGGGTATATAGCCATTACTATCCAACCATCCATCTATCCATCCGCCTTAGCCATAACAATCCAATCCAATTTTGTGGACGTAAAACGTACCCGGACATGTGGTCCGTACATATGCTCCCGCGTCAAACACTCGATCCAACTCGTTTTCATTTTTTAATGGCCACTTGTTCCGATTCCAGGTTCACTTTGCCACATCGCTTCCAGATAGTACTATTTAACCCCTTCAGTAGTGGCAAGTAAGTCTTGATAAGCAGACAAAAAACTCGCCTCCGCATGAGACATCTTGGCGCACCAATACGTACGACGGAGCAAATATACCATGTGGTTTCCAACAGGCTTGTGATTGGACCAGCGGCCTGTAGCATTGGGCTTTAGTCCACTGAAGGATGAGATGATGTATAGGTGAGGTTCAATTTCTTTGTTATGCTGTATTAGTAAACACCGGGCTGTGAGGACAACAAGCTCGATAAAGTGCCCCTATAGTTCAGATCTCCTGCCCAATTGGTATTCTATGCAGCTTTCTCTAAATCTTTTTTGTTTGTGATGTTGCTGTCTTTTATGAAACATCCAATCGTTTAGGACATCACCATATCATTTCATCAACCTCACAGCGAGTCTGTCCATTATGAATGTGTCTTTTGCTAGAACGAGATTTCAACCGTAGCCTTGATAAGAACATCAAAGCGTGGAAATTCTGTAGAACCTGGTTTCTGCAACAAAGAAGCAACCTCAAAGAAAAAACACCGTTCTTTTTTCTTTTTGTACATGTTAAAAAAAGTGAATGTATTTATTAGCATATGGAGACTCCGACATCCACAACGCCGCGGCCTCGGAAACAAGAAGAAAAAAACAGCCGCTTCATAATCTCGCATCGTCTTGTCTCCCCTTCGCCACCAATGCGGGAATGAAACGGATGCAAGAAAAGCACACACGCTAAACCACACAATGTCACTTTCGTAGTCGCCGTGCAACTAAACAAAAAAATTAAAACAACTCAGTCCTGACGTTCCTCTCGTCACGTAGGTGTGGGATCGTGACCGTCCGTCATTAGTAAAAACATACGGTGCGAGGGAAATAATGACAATGAATTCGAGCATCTCCAGAAACCGACGGCCCTAGGCTTTCCCTGAAACACACAAATGGCTGCTTGCGCTTGAGGGAGACAACACATCTTACTGGTCAGACGAGACGCTCTGGCGCTGTCGGTTTGACGACGTACGCCTCACGCCTATGTACAACGCAATCTCGTGGCTACTGTCCACACACAGAAACAAGAATGGAGTAGTAATAGTAATAATAATAATAATAATAATAATAACTTACAGCAACACTCGTAGAGATACAGTATACAAAATAAACACAGACTTCCAGTCCAATAGTTCTTTTTTTTTCTCGCAAAACCCGAGCAAGGCACAAAACACAGTGAAAGCAAGTTTCAGATGTATACGGTTCGTCCTCGAAAGGTGTGTGAGCATCCACGTGAACAAATAATTGTCAGTCACACCGATTTGACAGCATCCCTGACAGTCGACCCGCAGCATGGAATAATTTAAAGGAGTGCCACGTTGAAACGTAACAGCAAGGTAAACAGACGCCTACATTACCATTCCCACACACCAAAAGTTCCCACGCTAAAATCTACAAAAAGCAACGGAAAAAAAAAAATATCCCAAGCTCCTGTCTAAAACGGGAGGACCGGCATAAAAATGACACAGATTAAGACATCTTTCGATTAACGACTGCCGAAATTGTAGGCAGAAATTTAGAAACACGTGCTCGGTTATTTTAACGAGAGACAAAACGTGCACACGAAAGGGCGACTGGCGATTATTTTGGAACGGGAGTAGACCCGAAATCTCGCGGCAACCGAAACAAAGCGGAGGAGTTTCCGAAATCCATTACACGCAAAACAAAAAGCGATCTCTGTGTCGCCGCCACAAAACGTTTGGTCAACTAATACTGCAGGCGACGGCAAATGAAAACCGAGTTACCCGCACTCGCGCCTGGAAGAAAAGGAACTTCGCAATGGCCAACACGACTGGAAAAAGAAAGGTGCCACTCTAGACACGGAAAGGTCCACCGCAGTTTCCGGCTCTGCCAAAGGTCACCACTAGACAAGACATAACGGCCATGCACTCTTTCGAACACAGATCAAGAGATCAGAACCAGATGACGAGCCACCGTTTTTGCTTAACCAGCTCGATTATGCGACCGCTCTCCAATAGAATTGCAGCATGGAACGAGGATGTGACACAACTCAACACTCTTGTATCTGCTTCTGAATGTACGAAATTTCCAAAAACCTTTAGTCCAGTGACACTTGGGGGCATTCGGGACGCAACTTTTTGATGGTTCATTCAGGAAAGGAACGGTGAATCCTAAAATATTGGGAAGCTTCGATGTCGACATCTCCACAGGGTACAGACGTTCCAGACTGTATAAATCGGGTATACTTCAATGCGCAAACCAGAATCAAAAAGCTGTCCGGACCATGACAAGTGAAGTCGTGAGAGCGGCATAGAGCTTGGTGCTCCATTTCAAACCCCAACTCTTCCATCTTTAAAGGAGGCAAGTTTTTAATATCGTCCCTGCTTCCGTCAAATGTCATCCGGCGAACCCAACACAAATACTGGCATACGAGCATCACTCAACTAGAAAATGCAGCGAGCCTATCTTTAAAAATATCGTTAAACATGTCCTTAAGCAAATTCTGAATGCCATCAAGTGACTAAATGGCTCCGCATTGCCAATTCTATATTCCTCTCGGTCGTCTATTGCTGATAGGGGTAATGCGCTAGCTCTGCTACTCAAAAATCACCATGATAACGGGCTATAAAATGAAAATTGAGCTCTTTTGACCATTCTTGTCGTGCAATCTCGGAAACAAAAACATTGATGAATTAGTAGGCATGCAATTATAAATAAGACTGAAAAAAAAAAAAAATAGTGAAGTGCAGATGTAGTGTAACAGGTAAGTTACAAACAACATGACTAGCAAAAATCTGGTCAGAAAAACAAAACAAAAATACAAGTGATTTTAATGCGATCTTGACGTAAAAGGAGTGGCTTTCGTTAAGAGTAATAACGACAGTCGGGCCAAATGACAATGGTGTTACTCTGTTCACTTTTGTTGAGTACCACCCCTACTGACATTACAAGCGACACACTGTACAAGCTTCTCAGTTTCCATCACATCATCGAGTGTCCCCCTTTCCCTAATCTATTTAGCACTAGTGCACTCATCAACAAAAACAAGGTTAAAGAAAACAAAAAAGCAACTGCGTGTAATTCACGTAAAGCGCAGTAACCCATTTGAAACTCATCGGAGAAACCAGACAACCGGAGAGGAGAGTGGACGACACGAGCACTTCATACACTGCCGGAAAGGCGGGGTACGGACCGCAGTTGAACTTAATTCCCCGAAAGAAGTCGCAAGCCCCAAACGTTACACAAGTTTAAACAGTTACACAACACTACAAGCTGCTTGCCTCCCCTCCCCCAATTACGAGCGACACTATAGTTACAGATCGGCCTCGCGCGTCGGAAAAAAAGAACGGTTTTCCGGCGGCCGCTTGCCGCACGCCTACACGTCACCGTTCCGACGCAGCCAGAAGCTATGCCACCTTCCCCCTTGCCCCGACCCCACATGGCACCAAGAAGCACTGCTGGTGATTTTGTGTATGGATTTCTCTCGTCTTCTTCCGAGCACGCTCCTTCGATTTCCCCATCAAATCCCTCTCGGCAGGCACGTGCCGCTGTGTATATACTTTTACCTATATAACTCTATATAACATCTTCTTAAAAACATGTGTTTTCTCGACCGTCCTCCTCATCTTTACAATGGCAGTGTTGGTGGATGTTTCTGGTTGACGGGCGTCTCGTCTCCGTTACAACGCGGGCGCCGTCGTCTCTTATTTGTCTCGCACGCCAAATAAAATATCACACTCTGTACAGAAAGCAACGCAGGGTTATGGGGGAAAGGCCCGCCGCACGTCGCGAAGAAACCCGACGCTGCTGCGGCGCTCTCGTAAGTAAATGTGGATAGCTGTAGTTACATTGCGGAACGAGTGGCTACGTGAAAGATGATATCTCTTGGCTTCGTCTATGATACAGGTAAAAATGACGTGTCACCTTAGTTCGCTCAGTCGTGCATGTTCGCTCAGCCTGCAATGTCCGCCGTCGCGAGCCAAGCATTTGCGCACGCTCGCTCCGCCTTTCAGCCGGTTGTCGATGTCCTGGGCCTTTCTCTACTTTCGGTCACTGTTGACGCCCACACAAGGAGTTGGAAGGTCGCGAGTGAAACACCATTGGGGGGCCGAGTTTGCCACTTCCTTGCCGAACACCCCGCCGTGAAATTTCGTTTCGAGCCCCGCAGCACTGGGATACCGAGTCGCCTAAAACGAGGCTCAAACCTTCCGAAGTCCTTCAAGCTTGCCAAAGCGCGCTAAAAAAAAGTATCCGAAATTTATGCAGCCATCTGACAAGTATGATTTCATTTCAAGAGGGACCAAATCAGCAATAAAGCTAAGACTTGTTTTTCAACAATAATCTCTTAACTTTACGGCAATTTTATGTCTAGAAGAATTAACAAGAGCATTATGTGCCGTGGCACCCCATACCGTGTTGGAGCACGCGATGTCCCGATATTGTGCCAATCAAATCTATGCCACTTAGATGACCTTTTCATTGAAGGAATGAAATGTAACTATAGCTGATCTACTGCGTAGAAACCCATGCACTCAGATTTAGCTCAACTCGATCCTCGGGGTGCCAATGGGAAACGTTGGTGTTCGCAATCTGCAAATCCGTCTGCACACTGCCTGCAATTCAATCTTACGACCATCATGCTTGGAAATGCCCCAGGTCCAGCCTCCTCCTAACGAGGACAAAACAATATTTGCCCAATGCCCAAAACATCTCAACCTCGAGCCTTTTCTTCGACATGGTGACACGAAAGGCACGTGGTCCCAAGACACTACTAGACGCCGCTAGACAACCGAAAATTGCATCCCGAAACACGGGGAGGGCCGATTTCATTTGTTTTCAACGAGTCGACACTCCTGGGCCTTTTTTCTTTATTCTTCTTCTTCCTCGCTTTATTTGTCCTTTCTTTTCTTCCTCAAAAGAAAAGATTGAGACCTGAGATCACTAAACTTTGACTTTCCGTTTGTTCAAGCACCCTGGGGCTTAGACAGAAACCGAGTGGGCTGGAGAGGACCGCCACATCCTAGACGGTGCTTCCAGTTGGCAGTGTCTGCTGAGGCATCACACGAAGCGGCCATGTTACGACACCCAGTGTCCACCAGCCGCCATCGAACACATTTCGGTCGTGGAAGGGGAAAAATGCGGAGGAGGCAAGCTGAGGGCGTTCACAATCCTTCGAAGGTGTGTCGCAAGCCAAATTGAGGAATGTGCTGGTACAACGGCAGTACCTATATGCATACCATATAAAAGCATAATGCGTGGCTGGATCACAGTATGGTGCGACTAATAACCATTGCATTAAGCTCAAACCTAAATGTCATCTCTCAAGTTGCAATGGAATCAGATGCACATTAGATGCATTTCATTATGTCCGTTATGTGTGTTCATGTATGTTAGACGATACAATAACACTAATCTGAACAGATTGTTAATATAGTGATGTCACCTAATATTTTAAATATTGGGCGATCTTGATCGGTCCAAGTTGTTTTCTTCAAAATGCGTGGGGTGAAATTTGAAAGGGTATGTGAACGAGCCCCCAGCGTGTCATTCCACAGAGACAAAAACGTAAACTGCTCGAACCTTAGATGAGATCGGCCTCGGTGCTAGAAGTAAAGTCAATCCGAAAAGAAGACCCATCGCAAAGGCATATATATACTTCCTACCTCAAACAAAAAACAAACAACAATTACAGCCTGGAAAATCTCCAACGTCAGCGGCACGCAACTAACACCTGCGCTCGTGTAGATTGCAGTTGGCTCTTCCCTACATAGCAGATGTAACACGACGCAAAAAAGAAAAAAACTTCATGGCAGCAGCTTCCTTCCGGCCCCGCGCAGGCGAGACGACGACCCATTGTGAAAAAGTTGCATAAATAGAGATGAAAGTTCACGTTGCATTGTTCCCACATGCCCAGATGTCAGTGCCCCGCGACAACACGATTGACGAAACCTCCGCGGCCACCGTGTGCACTTCCAGGCAACGTCCCCCACCACGACTACGCATCCACTGCTGTACCCACGGCCGCTCACGTAGAGTCACGCAGATGGGAACGCAGAATGGGAACTTGGATCCGAGCGAGGACTCTGCATCCAATGAGTTGTTGCTGGGCTGACCGTCGGAGCTCGTATTCGTGTCGTTCGAGACGCGAGTAGGCTGCCTTTGGGTGCCCCAGCAGCACTAATTTTGGCCAATAGCTGGCGATGGTCTTTTGGCCAATGGCCAACAAGTGGCCATTCATCGGCCAATGCTAGGCCAATGGCCAGAGGAAAGCCAGTCATCGGCCAATGGCTGGCCACTGGCCAAAGGACCATTGATGGCCATTGGCCAATGATTGGCCAAATCTCTGCTGCTGGGGTGAGTAACCGCTGGTGCATAAGGCCAAACCCAACTTCGAGCCTACAGGTACAGGCGCAGGCGTGCACGCGAGTTCTGTCCAGGGTTTGCGAGACTACCTTTCCACGACTCTCCCTTTCCCGAACGAAAGCAGACGGCAATGCAAAGATCGGAGCCGACGTCGAAACGAGGCGGCCGGACATTGGCAGTAATCTTCTGCATAGCGTCATCAATCGGCCCCCATCGAGGCATTGGGGAACGCTCTCTCGCCCTCTCCAGAACTGCACGTTCGCTTCGAGACATCGTACAAAGAGGGAAAAAAAGTTCCTCGCAAAATGCGGCGACACCGTCGCACTGCGACGGCAGACGCCACGTGGCGTGGCACACTCGAAGCTTCCAAAGAGGGGCCGAAGACGAGACCGAAAGACGAGCTCTCGGCCGAGTCCTCCGAGGAGCGGAGAGAAGGGCACGGTTTTGTGAAGCGGTGGCGCCTGTGTGCGATGGGTCCTTTGCAATAAATTATGGTCGCATGCTGCCGCCACTGTCTCTCCTGCGGGCAGTGCGAGCGATGATGGCAGTGCGTGTCCCAACGTCGAGCCCGTCACTTGCGCTTGCGCCGTCTGCTCGACGTTTGGCAGGGCACCGACCGCGGCCAGAGGTTGAGTGAGCGCAGCGCGTCGGTCGACAGCGAAGAGAGTGCCACTACCTTTTCACTGGCATGGCTACTTTCGGGGACCCAGCTGTCCGGCAACCTGGCACCAAAGAGAAACGCACCCAGGGTCAATACCTCGAATGATGTCACAGCCTACCTTCGTGTCGTAAAGTCCTCCTGTAAAACGTATATCCCCTTGATGTGTTTCTGTTCATCTTACAAGTAGCGTCAAATGTGCCAATGCACAAGGCCATTGCCTTGCGCTGCTCTTAGAAGCAAATGGCAGTGCAGCACTCCCTGCGTGGCACGATGTCATCGACAGCCCGTACATAGATTATCTCGGTACTTGCTACAAGACAACGCGAGGCATGAATTTTATCGAAGGGCTTTAGTAAAACGGTCATTGCGTAGCGAAACGAGGAAGCTACGTGAGATGGGTATCAATGGACGTAAATATGCTAAGCCTCCGCATTCTTCCATTGTCCGCAAACCTCTTCTTTAGAGAGAATGAAAATATCTCCCCATTCCTCTTTTTGCATTCGTCAACAGAAGAAGAGCCCCTTCTTAAAGAATTAGGGTCACAAAATAGTTCACGATGGACACAGAAGTGCCATTTGAGAGGAGAGAATGGAGAGCAATTAGGTTCCTTCGCCTGCTTGCCTGCTGCTAATGCAGAAAGGGCAAAATCCCCAGCTTACTCCCATTCAACTGTAGTTTGGTCTTTAAACTTTTTATGGTCATTGTACCCTCTGAGAAGCAGAACTCTGTGTAGCATTATGAAACGCACAACCAAAGTTTCCAACCATGATACGTCTTATGCAACTATTACAAGCAAGGTCCTAGAGCACTGCATCTCAAAATGGGTTCCTAGGAACCCAGGGGTCCCTCAAACTCCCAAATATATTCAGCCTTCCCTGCCCTGGATAAAGTGTTCTGTTTACAAGGTCAGTAGGCTTGTGCACTAATCTACTGCATCAATGGCAAGACCGGAAGCAGTTCCTCAGTCATTGATCGAGAAACATAGGCATCCATCGAGACTGAAAACTAAAACTCAAAATTATTCTCTAGGCCTTTGGACTCCAACGGCATATTTTATGGCTCTTCAAGGTTTCCAAAGGCCCACGAGGAATTCTGCACCCTCACTTTGAGAAGTTTCCAGAGCTACACATATGTGCATTGACTTTCCAAAGAACCAAAACAGGCTAGATTTCTATTTTGAATGATTTCTCTTTCTATTACGATTGCTTCTGAACAAACACAGCGCAAAAACAAACACTAAACTTCCATCCCATAAAAAAAAGTAATTGCACACCCACATATCTAGTTACCTTGGCGGTTTTGTACCCACTGACCGCAGTCCCTCGACCCACTGAGGAAATATTTGCGCCATCTCCCTTTTGTTTCTCAAGAATCGCAAACTTTAAGAAAGAAAATACAGGAGAAAGCAGCATGTTTTGTACAGCATGCCGATTCAGGAAATATAAAGTCTTGATGCACTTGTCTCCCTTTTCCTGTTTTGTAAGGCACTAGTTAGCTGTGAACCACAAATTTGTTCTCGTGTTTGTTGCAAGTTTCAAGCACCTTCCCCCTATGGAATGCCCCAGATGGTGCCTTCAAGGATTGACTGATTCATTCATTCATTGAATGCTTGATAGGTTCGTTATTTATTCAATCAATCAGTCAATCAATCAATGTGGAAAGACAGGGGCCACACTTACACATGCTCGGGCTCCCAGTGCATCAGAAGATTCACCTTCCCCTCGTTCCCTTTCCTTCTTGCCACAACCTGAAAAACGAGACACGACTCGGTGAAAAGTTACGGAGGCGCAATCAACCGGAAAGTGCCGTAAATGTCAAACAAGTGCACGACATCTAGCCTGAACACAGATCCCTCAGGGTCGGTCACACGTGCTGGGCACGACTGGATGCATCGCTCAATTAACACAAACTAGCTTTAGCTATCAGATGCCCCGGAACGTACTCCACAAACAAATATTGCCCCAATATATGCGACAGAAGCCTTCTTCGTAGCCGACTCTAACGACTAGACGTAGGTGAGTGGCAGCGATGCATGAAGACCCAAACAGAAATTTAAGGCTACTTTCGGAGTAAAGCATGCTACAGTGCGAGGAAAATCGGAATCTAATCGAGATTAGTCTTTCAGTTACTGACAGGGCAATGCCAGCAGAGCATCTCTTTCAAACGCCCTTCCACCATGCTTTGGCTGCCTTCCACTGTGCTTTGGCCGCCTTCCATTGTACTTTGGCTGCCCGTGCACACGCCAGGCCCAGGAGACGCCGAAAAGTTATCGAAGGCACGAAGCTCACACTGGAGCACGGTGGTGGAGACACGCAGGGTGACGTTTTTTATGTGAAACAGATTTTTAACAAGGCGTCTTTACTGCTACGGAAATGCAATCTTCCCTAAATGTTTCTTGAGCTCGGCAGTCATTCGAGGCGCGAACGACAGTCACGGTCTGGTGAGTAATTAACTAAAATTCGTTCATTAACTCTTTTTATTATTGGTTTTATGGGCCATGTTGCAATTGTAAATTCGAAGGCAGCCGCCGTGGCTGCCTAGACCAACTTCCACAATTAAAACAAAAAGCAACTGGTCTCGAAGATGTCCATCGGCAATTTCTGGCCTTTCTATCCTCCGATTCCGAAACTAAAAGTTCCAAGTGCGCCGGAAGCGCTGACCACGTGACGCTTGTAGACGCGACGGTTTCGTGACGTACAAATCGGCCTGATCTCATATCTGCGACTGCGGCTGTCAGGGTACGGCTCACGGTATGCAAACTTGCTGGGGTGGTCTTTAGCGCCTACGCTATCTGGCGAAGCTCCTCCCCCGCCGACAAACAACCATGAGTGAAGCTCCGAGGGCAACGATGCATTGCAAGTTTGCACACCCCGAGTGACACCTGACTGCCGCAGGGCAGATTTGTACATCACGAAACCGTCACGTCTACAAGCGTCACGTGGGCAGCACTTCTGGTGCGCTTGGAACTTTCAGTTTCCTAATCGGAGGATAGAAGAGGGAAAAACTGCCAACAAAAATCTCCAGTTGCTTTTTTTTTTTTTTTTATTGTGTAAGTTGGTTTAGGCTTTTAGGGTGGCTGTCTTCAAATTTACAATTGCAACATGACCATAAAACCAATAATTCAAAAGTTAATTAACAAATTTAGTCAATTACTTACCAGACTGCGACGGTTGTTCGCCCCTTTAATGTCCACCGAGCTCAAAAAACGTTTACTGATGAAGACGGCATTCACGTAGCAGTAAAGACAGCTTTTTTGAAACTGTTTCAAATAAAAAATATCACCTCGTGTATAAGTGAGGACACAGCACGGCAAACGCTGCAACGCAATCAACCAGATAAAGTCCTATTACCAACAGCATCTCCTCCATCCAAATGGCGCAACTAACAAATAAAAAAAAAAAAGGTCCAATTTTTATGGCATTTGGGGACACGCTCGCTCCTTCTGCTCGGAGCGTCTGCTCCGACCTTGACGGACGCTGGATTGAACACCGTGACGGATATCTCTTTGCGTAGGTGCGTTCATAAGACTGTTTTTGCCACCGTAGGGGCACAAAACTAGGGTCAATAACGAAGCGGCATTAAGCAACATGCGTGGTTCAAGTGCCCGGTTCTGTGTGACATGGCACACCCAGTAAATGACTTTAACATGAAGCATGTCTCCTGTAGTTAAGCGTGGGAAATCGGACCCGTGAAAGGCAACCGAGGCAAAAAGAGGACTTTATCTGGTAGCTGCGATCCGCGCATTGCCCACACCTATACAGTCAAACCTCATTATATCGAACACGGATATATAGAATTATTGCTCATATCGAATCGTTGTCGAAACTATCATAAGAATTACATGTATTTTAAATTTTTTATAGCAAGCTCGGTCAGTTAAAAAATTAATATATCGAACTCCGCAGCGCCAGAAAGCTGCGCTCCGGAGACAGGCGGCAGGCTTTTCCGCAGCACATCGGAGGACACGGCGGGCTTTCCCGCAACACATCGTAGGATAGCGGTGGCGCAGCAGGCGTTTGCGACTTTTATTCAAGCGCATGCCGGCATAAAGCTTTATGTCTATGGTGCCGGGAACGCCATCCAGATTCGGCGGCAT
>JAZHYW010045305.1:0-19526 GCA_037355805.1 Ixodes ricinus | reverse complement strand
AGTATGACCGGGGAAGTGTGCTGCTAGGGGCGTGACCTGCGACGGCAGGCACAAATATTAGTTTCTGCCACTGTAGCTTCTACGCTTCGTAACTCTAAAACAATAAATCTGAAGAACATCTGAAGAGCAAGCGCTTGGCGCCCACCTTCATTTGAGAAAAGGCCTCAAACATATATTTTAGTCTAAATTAAAAGTTAGATATTTTCAGCCTGCCCCATATGATGCACTCATAGTATATATGTATATACATATATATATATATATATATATATATATATATATATATATATATATAGATATATGTGTTAAGTAAAGCGACTTTAAAGCGATGGGCCGGCAGGAGTGATAAGTAACAGAAGTGTTATAATGGGAATCAACTACAACAGAGTTGATTACGACGTTTCGAGCGGGGAACACTCTTAATGAGGGAAAACATTTACAGTTCTTGAGGGCTTTTATATCTTACAACCCTACAATCTTTATATCTTATATCTTCCCCATACACAAAAAAGGAGAAAGAAAGAGAGAGAGAGACAACACGTTTAATCAAGAATACAACACAGATTGCCGTGTGAAAATAGTAGTAGAGCGCAAACGCAGGCAGATAATGTTTGTTCAGGGCCGCGAGAAGGCAGTCCCTTGTCGAATCCCTTGTGATGGCCCTGGAGAGAGATACTTATCACCGTGACTCCGGAAACATCTTAATTCGGTGTCTTTCAGAGTTCGCTATCAGAAGAATGCAGTGTTTGTGTGAAACAGAATCTTAGGAAAACTCAGTTTATGCCTGCTTGACAGAGCAGTTCGGGGAGTTTCCAAAACATTTTTTTTTCTATTCTAGGCTTTGTCGAATGAGGTTATCAACCATGCTTAACGCGTCTAGGTAAAGGTCTTGTTTAGGAAGATTTTGAAGGACGGAGGGGGAGAATGTTTTGTAATAAGGACGAGGCTAGCTGTGCACTAAATAATCTTCCGGGGCTTTCTTCTATTCCCTTATTAAAGGTACTAAACTTGTGAATAATATATGATTCCCTTTGTCCTATGTCAAATGTTGTGCAAACCCCTGATTCTAAAATGATAACAAAAATGTTCTCGAAGGCGTGCTGGGGCAGGTTTAGCTGTTTTGAGAGTGGAAGGTGGGGACGCACCATGGTTCTACAAACATTGCAGTGGAGCAGCTAAACAACGTTCGGAGTGCTGAATGTATAGCTGCTTTTTATGTTCGACGTAAAGTTTGAGTGTGTGATTTTGACGCACGTCGTTCCTGACATGTACTTGCACACTTTGCATCTAGGTTTACGGCACAATCGGTAGGCGATGCTTTCGCAAAAATGTGGTTTTTGATTTTTTTGGTGAGTCCTTGAAATTCTTCCCGTGTCGCTAGACCACTTTAGGTGCGGCTGGAATTATTTATTTCAGTGTTTCCGCAGTATGTTGTTGATATTCGTAAGATTATTTGCATACGTCGAGTTGAGGTTAGACTGCTTCTTCTTAATTGAACGTTATTTTCGTTTTGGTGATAAGATCTGTGCGGTTCAAGTCCCTCGCCCTGCTTACGGCATCGTCAATTGCGTTTGACAGATAGTTCTGCTATCGCAGTACGCGTTTCAGTCTCTACATTTTGTTCGAAATCGTCACTGTTTCAGCAAATCTGTGTTAACTTTGTGTGCTTGAGAATAAGGCAAACTCGTCTTGCAGTGCCTAGGGTTGGAACTCCTAAAGGGGAGGTACTGCTGTCCATCAGCTGGTTTCCTATAAAGCTGCGTGCTTAGGCTGTTATCTGTGATTTCGAAAGTAACATTCAGAAAGTTTATACAGCTTCGTGACACACAATGGGGGAATTTTATAGACGGGTGATCGAAATTAAAGGTACTGATGAATTCCAAATGTTCGTCCTCAGTAACCGTCCAAATCATAAATATGTCGTCAATATAGCGTTTGTGAAACAACAGTTCAATATTGCGTTTAGAGTGAAATTTATTTTCCAGTAGTGCCATGAATATGTTGGCGTAATTGGGAGCCTGTTCTCTAATTCAAAGTGTTTGTACTCCAAGACCAGTTTTATTAGTGTCGAAATAAAATCTGCCACTACGTCGGATGCGGCTACTCCGTTCACACGCTTCAACCACTGCCGCGATACCATCCTTGTGAGGTAGGTTGGTACAGAGCGAAGCTACATCACGAGGAACTAATAAAGGAATTGTTAGGAATGTCCAATAAGGCGATATCCTTATAGGAATGTCCATGATGAGGGTATCAACAAGACTTGAGATGGGTTGAGTAAATGAACCTACTCCTGAAACTACGGGTCGTGCTCGGTTGTTGAACTTGTGTATCTTAGGAATTCAATCAAAATTGCCAGATTTAGAATTGGATGCTCTTACTGCGTTAAAGACTTTTTTTTTTTGTTACTTTCCCGCGCCTATTCGGATAGGCAACAGTTTTCAAAGTGCCCGTCTCGAAGATCTGAGTAGGATCAGTTGCGAATTCATGGTAAAATGATTCTTTATTAAACTGTCTGAAACCTTTGTTTAGGTAATTTTGTTTGTTCACGCCAACAATGGCGCCGCCTTTGTCAGTAGGTTCGTAAATTAGATCGTCTCTGAGCTTAGTCCTTTAAGCACACATTTTCTGCTCCCGAAAAATTGTACTTGAACGGCCATTTTTTTTTTTTATAGTCGATAAAATTTTTTGTTCCGTAATCTTAATGTACACGTTGATATATTTAGATATTTGCAGGTTGGGGGGCCATTTTCTATGAGGATTCGTAAGAGTTATTCGATTCTTGTGTTGCTCGTGCTCGTGAAAGTGGCCATGGTCTCGCGAATTTCGTGAAAAGTTATCCAGGTCATTTAACAGGTTAGATTCGTTGGGCTGTCCAAAAGGCGGGCAAAAACTTAATACCTTAGAAAGAATGGTGGTCTCTTAGGGGGTTATATACTCTACTTTATAAATTTACTGTGTTACTGCTGGATGTTGTACTCTCTGAATATTCATGGGGAGACGCTCAAGGACGCTGTAGGCTGTCATAACTATCGAAAGGCGTGTTACTCCTGGGAAGTGGCGGTTTGATCATATCGGTTTGTCAGTTGTTACACGACGGTAGACGAACGGATATAGTTGCGTCGGTTGCAGTTAGTACGTTTTTCTGAGACGTTGATAGGAAACAGGCAGCTGGAATTCCATCAGGTTCGAGTTTTTTGTGTTTGGTTGTTCCCAACTGCCTGCTTTTTTTCCCTACATATAAGTCTATTTCCGCATTTTATTCGCTGCTTAGTGACCCATTGTTTATTTTTATTATGACTTCCTTACGCAAAAGATCGTCTGCTTTCCTCCTCTTGTGCTGTTCAGTAATTTCGACTAGATATAAACCTGCTTTCTGAGTCACACCGCTTTAACATGTCAACTCATTGTCGTTTAATGACAGTTGCAGGCACAGACGGAGACTATTAGAGGGGGGATTACAAAGAGTGCAAGTACCTCTCCGTTCATGATGTGATTAACGCTCTTGTCTACGCGCTTACGAATCCTTATGAATGCTCGGGATCGAGGATGGAGGGGAGTCACAGTACCTGCAAGGTTGGGAGCCACTTCTGCTGAGTGGGGTGGCTGCGGGTGGCGTTGCTCATTCAAAGAAAGTAGCGGCTCCTCGTGCCGATGAAGGAGCTGCTCCCCCGACCGGAGATTGGTATGGCCGACTGCTGCTCCTTAAGTTCGTGCTCGTCGCCTGAATGTTGCCACGCGCTGAGCCAGGTGAGGCAGGGCTGCCTCCTGCTTTCTTCAGCCAGTGCTCTGCTTGTGGAGGTAGTCGTGCTGAATCCAGTTAGCTTGTAGCTTCGGTTCTGCATAATGATGTTCTGGTAGTGAAGAGTCGGAAGTGCTACACGCTCAAAGCTTCGGTGGAGTCCATCGGCCGCGACGACACTTCGAGCGGGCACCTCAGAAAACGCATGGTTGTTGAAGTAATTGTCCGAGGATCTACGGCAGAGCTTGCTGACTTCAAGGTTGAATTTCGTTACCTGGTTTTTAAGCCAGTTCACTAATATAAGGTTGTAGAACTTTAGTCGGTGGTTCACAATCCGGGGCAGGGTGAGACTGGTGCCAATTCGCTCGATTTCTGGTCTTGTGTATCGGATGTCATCTAGAAGCCCGTGTAGCCGTTCAAGGCTGGTCGTGGCGCCGTACGTAGGTCGTTGTTCTCGACGTGCTAGATCAAATTAGGTACCGTATGAAAGCTTTGTTGTGTATACATAAAGGGTGTTTCACGAAAGGTGGACAAATTCGATATTGCGAGAACTACTCGTCGCAACAAAAATGGCGTGTGTCGTTTTGGTCCTGGGCCCAGGCCCATTTAGCAAAATTAATGAAGTCCGGGATAATTAGGTTCCTCATTATTTTGCGTTATTAACTTTTTTATATTGTGTTTATGGGCGGGGTTTCAATTAGGAAATTGCCCAGCATCATCAGAAAACACTAAATCAAGAAATTGCCGAACAATAGAAGGGACACGAAGCATTTTACGGCTTTCTGAAAAACCGCACAAATTCGACGGGTTTTTAGGTTCGTTTTTCTGTCGGAGCACACTCGGCCCCGGCGCACCGGGCGCCGTGGAGAAATAGTGCAATCAACCTCTGCTGCGTCATGCGATGACAGCGCAGCAGAGGTTGGTTGCACAAGTGGTGCCGCATGGGCCGAGATGTTCTCCGATAACAAACCGAAACTTAAAACCCGTCGAATTTGTGCGGTTTTTCAGAAAGGCAAAAAAATGCTTCGCGTGCCTTCAATTGTTCGTAATTTGTTCATTTAGTGTTTTTTAATGATGCTGAGCAATTTTTTTATTGAAACCCTGCCCTTAAACACAATATTAAAAAAGTTAATTACGCGGAAATAATTAACAACTTAGGTATCTTGAACGTTTATCATTTTCTTAAATAGGCCCGTGCATCAGCACTAAAACGATGCAAGCCTTTTTTGCTGCAACGCGTAATTTTCGAAATATCAAATTTGTCCACCTTTCGTGAAACACCCATGTATATATATATATATATATATATATATATATATATATATATATATATATATATATATATATAGAGAGAGAGAGAGAGAGAGAGAGAGAGAGAGAGAGAGAGAGAGAGACGCATGTGTTTTTTTATTTTAAGGGTTACAGATTTGTTGAAAAAAAAAGAAAAGTTAGACTGATCCGATTTGCGCAGCTGAGTTATACAGCCAGGGGGACATAATATAATAAGCTAATTGTAACCATCAATCTGCTAATTAATCAAGATTCGTTAATTAACGTCTAAATAATGAAAATAGACATATGGATTCAATGAGAAACTAGCTGAGCGACAACGAAAACCCATAAACTGGTAATTTTCAGAAAGACTTCGAGCACGTGAGAAGCTTAGTAGTGCACTAAATTTACCACTCGTGGAGAAGGTCCAAGGCTAGGGGTTGCGGAACGCGAATGACTAGATTACCATCGCGATCCGCAACCGCTAGTCTTTTACCTGCTCCATGAGGGGTAACTTTAGTGCACTAGTACGCTTCTCACCCGCTCAATGTCTTTCTGGATATTACTGATTTAGTGGTCTTCGATGACGCTCTGCAAGTTTCTAATTGGATATATGTGTCTATTTTCACTAATTAAAAGGTCGATTTATGAATTTTAATAATTAGCCGACGTATCGCAAAGATTAGCCACCCACATCATGTCTCCCTGGCCATATAACTCACCTCCAGAAGCTGCATACGTGTAACTTTCACCGCTTTTTCTATGAAATCTGTAAAGTTTAAAATAAAACACCCTGCATATATATACAAAAAAGTAATTTATTCTAATATTACTCATATAAGGAGAAAGAGGCTGAGTACAAAGGACCCTCCCCTCTTCCTCCTCCTCCGATCACGCGAACGACGGTGACGGCGCAACGTACCTGAACGAGCGCCAAGGAGCTGCGCTCTAAAACACTCCATCAACGCAACCGCATCCTACAAACAAAATCAGCGAACAGCCGGGCAGTTGCACAAGCGCATTGAACAGTAATTAGTAGAAGATGGTAACTGTCATGGAAATTCTCGCAAGAACATTCCATTGGGAAACCAGTGATGCCAGGATCAGCCGGGCCTGTGTGGGACGCATATTTCTGCAATTCGAACAAGTAGAAATTGCTGTGTGTCACGTGGTCTTCTGGCCGGTTAGTTTGGTGTTCTCGTGTTTTGGGTTGGGTCACATGTTTCTACGCTTAATTGGGCAAGCTTGTACGTGGACCTGTTAACGAGGGGGTTAGGGCGAGTTGGTTGCTCATAATCTACAGGGGTACGGCGTGGACATGGACGGCTCATCGACAAGATGTAATATCCTGAGAGGCTTGGTAGGCCCTACTGAGCCGGAAGCACTGGCACAGAGAGCAGGAAAAAAAAACATGAAGCACGATGACGTGTTGTACATAAATTTAATGGCTTTAGTAAAGGTCTCAACACACGGTGTCTCCAATAGTCTTCTGCAAGTTTTGCTTTGCTTCACTGAATGAGGTTTCACTGGCACGACCCGAACATATGACAGGCCTCATAGCGACAAGACTGAGTAAGCTATATTCAAACAGATCCCTACGAACACACTCAAGAGCTATACTTGTGGACGGAGATCCAAGGCAGTGCTCTGCTAGACTCTGAGTGATACAGGCACATAGAAGTCATTTGTGAGCAACAGAGGCTCAGAATTACGGAACAAGTCCGAACCTGCCAACTGGAGACACTGCCCAGTGAAGAAAAACCTAGCGGATCTAGTGACCACCGGAATTTCCGCTGCCGAGGTTGTTGAAAAGGGGGACATGGTGGTGTGGACCCCCTTGGAGGTATATGACCTCAACCAGCTGAACCTCATCACGTCACTGCGGAATCGGCTGAGAAATTGTGAAAACTTTGACATGTATTATAATCACGACAGTGGCACCAGAATTAAGAAGTTTAGTTTGGCGCTTCGACTATCTCGAATAAGACTTAGAAAGCTGCGGTTCATAAACAAAATGAGAAGAACAAGTGCTAACTATAGGGCATTAACTGAAGAACAACTCAGCCGAGCAGAGACGTTCTTAGTTGAACAATTAAACCATCTTGCCTTTGCTGAGAAACTACAAAGTATTCGTGAAGGGAACTCATTGCTACAAGGTTGAACACTCCGAACTGTTCCTTTTACAATAAACGACGATGTACACTCCAATCGGCGTAAAGATTTCAGTTTTTGGGAAAATCGAACGACAAGCAGCATCCAGTTCTGTTGCCGAAGAACCACGCTTTCAGCAGTGTGTTGGACAATCAGCCTCACTGTCGATTGCTTCGTGCTGGAGCGCGCGACACGTTGGAGCAGCCATTGAAGCGATTCTGATTCCTACGTGTTTGACAACTAGTCAAGTGAAAAAGAACGCAAATGCATAGCTTGCCGAGGGCTGAATGATCGACCTTTGTTTGAACTGAATGCGCTTTTTTTCGGATCGTGTTAAGCAAGCGATTGCACACATGATTACGGCAATCGATTTCGCACGACTCTTGTGGTTTTTTGGGGAGAGTTTGACTAAGATGTCATATGTGGCGTTGTACACGTACAGTTTGACAAGAGAGATCAATTAGGAACTGGTTCCGGAGCTGAGAATAGAAGCGGTTCTGCAAGCGCTGAGGCGGTTTACTTTATGACGAAGCCTTCGTAGAGTTGTTTACTGAGGTAACCCACTTGTGTTCTAGATAGCAAAGACGAATCTGAAAGATCTCTGGAGTTTTCTTTGTAGCGAAAATCTCAAGCGACAACGAGCGACAACAAAATTTGTTGGAAGTTTTCGTGGAGAGTGCCCGATGGTGGAACGGGTTATATGACCCTCTGGTGCGTTCACTCAAGACCTACCTGAAGAACATCATTAGCCGGAGACTTGGCAGAGAATGCGCTCAGAGTGCTGCTGAGCGAGATAAAGATTCTAATTATTTAAACACCTCTAAAGCTTACATGCAACGAAAGCCAATGTCTTCCGCCTGTGTTCTTGTTTTGTTTTTTTCTTACTGGCAAGAGACCCACGTTTCTGCCTAACCCCTCAGCTGCTGACCAGAAGGACACGCCAGCCGGTATCATAAGGAAGCTGTCTAAGCTCAAGCAAGAAGTAATAACGACCTTTTCGAAACGTTTGCCGAAGGAATACCTGAAGGAAATTGGGTAGCTGCATGCTCCGAAGTAGTCACTACACCAAAACCAGGTTATGGTGCTTCTGCAAAATAATGCAGCCGTGCCAATATTGTAAGAGACAAATCGTCCCAAAAGGTTTTCCCTAGACGAGACGGCAAAGTACGTTTTAGCGGCGTAAGAGTTCCCAACGGAACTGCAGTAAAGTGGCCGGTACAGCTGGTGAACAGCCCGCAATCCTCGGATTGCGATAAAAAGAACTGTGTGCTTTTTTCCGGGGGTGGTTGTGTGACATTTTTGGCTCGCGCCGCAAACGAGAAAACTTTACGACAGAAAAAAAAGTGTGGCAAAGGGGAAAAGGGGCCAAGACGCCGAAAGAAAAAAAGATAATAGGAGGACGCGCTTTTAAGCGCACCAGAAATTAAATATCCGATAAAGTCGAATCAGTGAAGCAGCCTTTGTTTTTAATTATACTTTCGCACCAACCTTAGCCAGAATAAAACGACACCTAAGAGATGTATTCGTGAACAAAAACTACAATTTTATGACCTCAAGGGATGTTCGTGACGTCCATTGCTTGCGGAGCCTGTACTTTTATTTTTCTATTAAAAAGTTGGGTTATTATATTAACACAAATCTCCGAACTACACATTTTCTTTTCTAACAGCGTAGTGACTAAAGCTTCACGACTTTGGTTTCTTAGCCTTAACGCTACTGAGAGTTGATTGCATTCACTAATGTAAAAACAAGTTGGAACTAAAGAAAAATCTGTCAAACAAGAAATTGGTAATTACACGCAAACATGATAGTGTTTGCGTGTAAAGCGGATTGCGCTTGCGTGTAAAGCGGATCTAATGCCCTTAAAACGCAGGCATGTTGCATAAATAGCAGAACATATCAAATATGTTATTGTTTGGTTGTGGCGTAGCCTACTGCAAAAATCCGTGAAGGTTGTCGCGAATCCTAACGTGCTACTTCATGCATCAAGTTAACTGCACTGTGACAGGTTAAACTAATTTTTGTGGTTGAACTAATTCACTATGGGTATGAGCTGAGCTACTTGATTGTTGTGCATCTCGTGTGGAAGCAGCTGAACAAGGAAGGAACTAAAAACAGAAAAGGCAACCTAGCCCTAGACTACCAACTACTTTAATAAATTGTCCTCCTCTTCTACTAGTTATTATGCATATTAATTTGATTTTTATTTTTTATTTTATTTATCCATTATCGCATTGCCGATTTCGTTCTATTTATACTGAGCTACAAGGGCGCCCAGCGGAAAGTGCTTTTCTTACGTTTGCAGGGTGATTGAGGCGGAGCCAACACAGTTTTCTTCTTCTGTAGCCAGGACCTCTAGCTTCTCCCTGGAAGCTGCTTTTTATGGCCCCCAAGATGTGTGCTGGCACAAGTTTTGCTTTGCGAATTTGACATTGGGCAGCGGGGTGTCCTCGTTCAGCGAGGTTTTTCAGGTTGTATACATGTGCATTTGAACGGACATTTATGCAGCCCCCGGTCTTTCCAATTTAGCTTCGCCCACATGTAAACGGTATGTTGTGAACGACTCCCCTTTGGAATGAAACGTAGTTTGTCCTGGTCCTGGTGTCAGACTTGTCTTCCTTGTCGGTGTGTGTCTGATTGATCTGGCGGCATAAGGAATAAGCCTTATTGTGTGCCGAGCACAAAACTTAATCGTTCTGCCGGTTCGCCCTTATTATATTTTTTAGTTTTTTTTTTAATTGGAGGGTGACCTTATGAATATAGGGGACCACTAGAAAGAGATTTCTGGATTTTCTTGCTGGATGTTCACTATGGAGATAGTTCCTCTTGACAGTGTGAAATATTGTTTTTTTACAAATGGAGGTCAATTAAGGGTTTTGTGTACCCGACATTTTCAATTGGGAAAATTTGTATATTCAAGCGTTTGTGTTTACTTATAACGGGCATGTATTTTTTACGCTTGCGGAGAAAGCTGCGATGGCAACTATTCGTTTAATATTTTATTACTGTTGAGATTGTTAAGGAAGACACAACTTTCCCGATCTGCTTGGAAATGCCAACATACATTCCCTGATTGGAATTACAATGTCAAATTAAGAGACCGAATTGATCTATCCAGTGTTGTTTTATGGGTGAAGGTGAGAGTGAAGAAATTGGTATTCCATGCAGGGCATGTCCGTTGGCAACAACAAGCAAGATCAGAGATAGGCTTCTTTCTTATAAATCCGAACATTAAAGCTGTTAAGCAAAGAGTTGCCATGGCAGCCCTCTCTACAAGTCTACTTGAGACCTGGGCCCCCATTCAATTCCAACAAAGCTTTGATACCCAAATATCCCGAATTCTCAATGCCGGGTATCCAAGACCCTTTAAGGCATTCATTTGTGAAAAAGAAATATGGCGCTCCATCAAAGGAAGCATTGTCCACAGTGAAGGACCAACAAGGAAATCTATGACGCCCTTTGCAGTGGTCCCGTATATTCATGGGCTCCCCCACAAATTAAAAAAAAATATATAGCGAACCTGCAGAACGTTCAAGTTGTGTGCTCGGCTCCCAAAAATGCTTATTCCTTATGCCATGAGACTAATCAGGTGCAAACCGACGAAAAAGTTATGTGTGACATCAGGCAAAGGACAAACAATGTTCCGTGCCAAAGGGGAGTCTTTTACAACATACTCTTGACACGTGGGCGCTGTTATATTGAACAGACCGGGTGCTGCATAACCGACAATGCACGTGAATATGTAGCCAACCATAAAATGCCTCGCGGAACCATGACACCTCGCTGCCCATTGTCGAACTTCCAAATATAAAGCAAAAAATGAGGGAACCATAAAAGTCAACTTGCAAGGGAGATGTTGGAGCCCTCGACTATAGTAGGAGAAAGAAACTGTGTGAGTTCCGCCTCTGTAGCCCTGGAACCTAAAGCACTTTCTGCAGGGCGCCCTCCTGATCAGTATTAATATAAGGACGCAACATGATTCCAGATATAGAAAATAAAGAAGGAAAAGCAAAGTGAAACACATAAAACAAGAAGAAGCGAAGGACGATTTACTAAAATAGATGGCAGTCCATCGGTCTCTTCTCTTTTTCGTTTCTCTTTCCTTCCATAATCAGCTGGTTCCCACTTACAAGAAAAACCTCAAATTACATCTACCATGCACGAAAGCCTAAATAATTTAGGTCGCTTTTAAGTGTTATACGAATGTGCGTTAGAAGCAAATGCTTAACTGTTAACATAATGTGTGAGAAATATTCCCATGAAGCAAACTTTGACTATTGTAGACCTAGGCTTTCTTAATCTGGCGTGTTTTTAATTGTTACAAAAATATGTCACGAACACATCTTCGCTTATCACAATAACACTAATGTGTACCTTTGTCATGATACCACTCAGCCGCTTTTTGTACGCTCTTGCGTATCATTTTTACGGACATTCGTCTGTCATGATGGGTGTTTACTCCTAGTACTGTGGGTTTTCATCTCTATACGTTAATAACATATTTCACCTTGCAGCCATTTCCACGTCGATGGAATTGTAATTCGAACTCACCTAGACCCCGAATTGGCTGGCACCAGAGATTGCAATATGACTGGGCCAAGCGCCTTCAATGGCAGTATAAACACCTATGAAGTGGCAATTGTGAGACTCATTTTTATTTACCCAGTAGATAATCGAAAATTGGTATCTACTCTCTGAACTCTCAAAACTTCCAAAAATATCGCGTTATATTTAAGTTGCTTATATTGCGTGACGTTCGCTAGAGGATAGCGTCAATACGCAGGAAATACAGACAATTTGTAGAACGCTATGAAATAACATACTTTGTCCTCACAAGTTGAAAGCCTAAAGTGACTTCTGACATTCAATATATCAGTAATTGCGTTACTCCAGAAAAGATAAACAGAGTTAGAGCTTTTTTCTTCTGTACTTGACCTTATATAAATTTTATTTTATATGTTTAGTAGACTGCATAATTACTACTATCAAGAAGTCATTCAAGTATCAAGTATCAAGTCACCGCACCTTTATGTTCGCAACAAAAAAATTTCTTTGCTCTAAAAATAAAAGAATGTCCTTTATCAAATAATTAATAGCCGCACTTCACAGTCTGCCGGTGTTGTCAAAGAGTAAAGTACGGAAACCAAGATGACAAAAGTGACGCAGATACGACCTAGAAGTGGAAAACAGCCTGTGCCGCGGGTGCGTGACGCGCTATGTCATTTCGGTTACCTTATACTTTCTATTCGTCGTCTTGCTGTTTCTTTAGAACCCCGTCAACCCTTGTGAAAATGTATTTCAAGGTCATATCGTCTTGCCCTTCTTTCCTAATATTTATGTGCGTTTGTCTGACGTTAAATAAAGTACAAATTGATGACAGTTTATTATTTAGGGTTCACGCAAGATGTTTTTTTTAAAACGTGGGGCACATTAATCTTTTGAAAAGTGTCATTGGCAGAAAACAAAGGGGGAGGTGAAAAATACGTTAAGTGATATATTAGAAGGCCGTTCCGCCGCGGCTTCCTTAGCATGTAGGACTACACAAAAAAAGGTGGGCACTCAATCCGTTTGTTTCAACGTATTTGAGGACGGACCGCAGAACCGGAAACCTCCATTGAAGTTCCCTAACACAACAACAGAACAAGAGGTCCTGTTGTCGGCTGTAGAGATTCAGGCCACTGATGGCTCTGGTCCGGTGTGTCGCGAAAAAGTGCAGGTCCACATGAGCTGTAAGGGGTTCAGGTGGATGGCAAATTTACTGTATAGGTACCGTAGTGTGCAGGAATAATAATGTGTTGTTTTTGTTTCCATATTATCGTTCTTTCATTCGCGGAAAAGATGGAGATAAATCGCGCCGCTTGTGCAACGCGCCTGAATAAACCGGTTTGGAGTCGCGGCATTTATTTAGGTGTAAGTTCGAGTTATTGGGGGAGGTAGGAGAGTTGTTATTTTATTCGTTTTATTTTATGGTAGGTAGACTGCGCTGGGTGTTGTTTTGCAACTTGTTCGAAGGGGTGCGTCGTGGTTTGCGCTTTTTGTTCTGCATGCCATGTTGCCGTTCATATATACATACCATTAACAAAAATCCCTGCGCGCAACGCTGGCGCATGGAATCTTGAAACCTATATGGCTATGGAGTGGAGTAGCTGGGTTTTGATTTCAATTGCCCCGCATATGAACTTGCGTGTCATAGCACTGAATTGAAAAAAGTCATTGCTCGCTTGCAATGTATCCAATCATCTGCGTGACAGCCTAAAACAAGCGGTATCTCAAACATTCCACCAAGAATGCTCGAGCGTCGGAAATTTGGGGTGAGACCTAACGCGAATGTTTTGGAAGGATGCAGTAGCGTTCCATCATCGGTGGTTTGAGAAGCTCAAAAGACACGCGAAAAATGATCGATTCCATCGGATTGTAGTATGGGCTGCAATTGAGTGTAAAGTGAAACGGAGTATAAGCAAGAGCACAATATATGCAGAAACAGATCAGGCAGCCAAATATGTTTCCTGGGACGCACGCGTGCTCTGGTCTCTTGTTCTGACGCTTTCATGATTCTATTGCTATATATTTTAACAGGTGGACGCCCTATCCTACGTTAACACGCAGAGGAATGTATTCAAAAATGCATCGCTTATGATATCATTTTCGATGACTTTGTGGTGGTACGTCAGAATAAACATTTTTCAAACGGGCAGGTACGGCATGAAGTGCCGCAGGGCCAGGACTGATGAAATGTCTACGGTAAGTTACTAGAATGGAAACGACTGTGGGGTACATTCATACTGGAAGTATCCAAGTCACGTGAACCTAGTGGAAAGAAAAACCTAGGAAGACGAAATCGGGGCTAGTTATTATTTGACCAACAAAATAAAAAAATCAGAAAAGTTGAAACGAACTTTGCCGTAACACTAAGGCTCTCCTGCATATTTCTCCGACTTTTAACCGTCCAATTCTTGTATTATATTTATCATGTTGAACAAAAGAAGCTAGCGGATGGGACACTCTAAGCGGTTCCAGTCATAGCCAAATATGGCCGTTAAAGGGTAACTGCAAAGAAAAAATGTGTATTTTTTTAAACGGTCTAAAAGGGACAAGCATTTCATAAAACAAATCTTCCGAGAAAAAAATATGTTTAGCAATATTTACGCCACAGGATATAATTTAGTCGGAGTCATAACCCCTCCATATTCGAAACTCACAGTCTTTCGACCAGCGCGGAGGAAAAGTATGCCCGGCCCCTTGGCTGCGGAGTACGGAGCGTCCCGACCTCCGGTGTGTCCTAGAGCCGCGTTGCTTTTGTTGTATTTGTTTGGTCAGAGGAAATCAGGAAACAACGCACGTTAAACATGGCGCCGGTATTGTTTTGGTCCGATGGGACACGAGAAGTTCCGCGGTTGGCGAGCACATGTAGCGAAGACGTCACCGAAGGGGCGCCCCTGTGATGTTTCCAGAAGGCTAAAAGTATCATTCGTTATCTTCGTGTGTGCTTTGAAAGCGAAAAAAGTCACAGGGGCCACCAGACTTGTACCGTACGCATTACAAGTAATCACATTACTTGTAACGGATTACTTTTCGGAGTAGTTTTGTAATCAGTTGATTACGTTTATTAGGCAGTAATCACAAGAATAATTTGATTACTTTTTGAAGTAATAAAAATTACATCTAACCGTTATTTTTTGTCCACGGGAATCTTCCCCCTCGCCCCCACACGCACCTGTTCTTTCTAAAACGACACAAATAAAATTTGCTTCTTTTTCGAACTAAAAAAAAATGTTTTTGAGGATCTGTAGGAAATGAGGTCAACCTCTTTGCATGTATAGACCTTTTCTGAGTAGTCTCGTCCCAACCACTTAATAGGCGTATCCGGTATGGGCGACGAATAAATACTAAAATATTTCAACTTGTAACTAGTAAAAAATTAGAGGGGAGGCAAAACGATAATGTGTGACGGTTACGCTGATATTTCAAGTGTCTTCTACTGGCGTGGCAACAGCAAAACAATGTTTTCGCCCATACTGGAAGTGACGAGATTTCAACATGGCGGCGCCCTTGAACAAAGAGTCTATAATTTCTGTAAAATGTCCGTTTTTTTTTAGTTGGGATTGGGATCAGGAGTCTTCAGTGCGTGACAAAGGCCGTTGAGGGACACGTTTGAGGAGCAGAATGTTCGTTCAAACCCCTATACAGTGACTTTAGTTCAAGCTAGCCACCTGGCACACACATACAGAAATAATAAAATAAACAATCCTGCTTACGGTACTTACTCGCAGCCCATAGGAGAACCAGAACCGAAAAATGTCTAAAGCGTATGCAAAATATAACAAAGCCAGTTCAAATACACGTCAAGATGCCATATTTCGCCTACATGGTCTTTGTGACAAGCATGGTTTCGAGGTTGGAGGTAGTTCATTGTTATGAGCGCTAAAGATGTAAGTCTTCACACAATAAAGTAATCGGAAAAGTAACGGTTACTTCTTAAAGTAATGTCCAATTAATTTTGATGTCGAGCAATCAAGTAATCTAATCGAATACTTTTTAGCCGAGAGTAATAGTAATTGTAATCGATTACTTTTTTTGTAAGATGTACAAGACTGGGGGCCACAACTGCGCAACCACAAGTCAACGTTCGCGACAGCGCTGCGTTGACTTCGGCGATCTCGTTCTGTTCGGTGCAACACGGCGATGCGACAAAGAACTGAAATTTTCGATGTGTGTGGTGCGGGTCTTCGAAGTAGACACCCACTCTAACACGGAGCGCAAATTGGTTGTTGTGGGGTGAGGTTCAGCGGGTTCAGTCCCGTTATCGTCAGCTGATCCGGTCCAGTTGGTCCGGGAGGACGCAGCGAGCTGTGGCAGCGAGCGTTTTTAAAAGTAAATCTTCCTTTGTTTCCTTTCAAAATCTGGAATATTCCCGAGGCATACCGTGAGTAAAAAACTGCGGCGCGTTTTCAATAAAATTACGTCGTTTTAATTGAAAAATGGAGTCCGGATCGTTGTTCTAAATCTTCCGTTTTTTCGCTTCGTGTTTTGGGACTGCGTTTGCACAGCGACGTGTTTGCAGAACGACGCACACCGCTCGAGTAGATGATTCGGTCCTGAAAACGACGTGTTATTCAGAATTTCAGGGAAACTTAAGTCACCACCGATATTTTCCTGTAAATCTCGTGGGAGCTTGTAGCGCTCATCTTGCGGTGTGAATAAATTTGGGCAAGAATTCCTACCTGTGCAGAGATGCATAAACTGAGACCATTTTTTTACGCCGTGAACATAGTGCTTTTTCTTCATTTTGGAAAGAGGTGCTGCTGCGATGTGTTATGGTACAATCACTTGAGAGCTCAAGAATTGAGTAGGGCCAGCAAACTTCCCAACTTTGTCTCTTTCCTCTCTGGCACTGCCCCTAGCTTCAAGATTCAGTTGCAGCAAAAACTTTTTAGCAGGTACAAACTGCGTTAAGGCAGGGAAAAGACTCGGTAGTCAGGACGGTGCGGACTCCGTATTTCGCACGGTGACTGTGAAAGTGCTTTTGGGAGGTATGCGGAATATGTAAACGATTTTGTTATGGCCGTCGTTTGCGTCTCTCCAGCGAAACAAATAAGATGATCTACAAGGCGTAATCACAAGCCAAGATTTACGATAACAGTACACATTCAATTCAAACAAATTTACGTAAGATGAATCGGAAGCCGAAGAAAAAAATCTGTCGTCTAAAGCAAAATTCGGACGTCCGAAGGCTTCTGCGAACAGCTGTTACGTAACACCTTGGCCGTGACAGGTTTTTTACGTAACAGCTGTGTATCAGTCGCAGACGTTCGGTGCACTCAGTGCGAATCTCGAAGGCTTTCGGAAAAAAATGACGAGAACATATCTGGACTCGTTTTCCGCTACGCGGACGCCCGATTGCCTTCAGCAAAATATCATTCAGCCTGTGATCATTAGGGGCGACATGGCGACTGGAAGACCCGCTGTCGTGATCACTCTTCTCGCAGCACTTTACAGAGCAACGTCGCCGCTTTACAGGAGTTGACATCTCCAAAAAGTCGGCATTTGCACGCGCAAGTAAAACAGAAAAAGCACGCTAAGAAAGCAAAGAGGAAAACGACAGTAACAAGCCGCGCTACGGAAGCCAAAACCCCGCGTCGCATCCTATCACAAACACTGGTGACAGCTGCTAAACACACAATACCTCACTTTAGGAAGTCTCAGTCAAGCTCATGCGGTCAACACGTATCACTGATCACTTCGGCGAAACGACTAGTCGATGTAGACGAGACAGGTGGGATCTAGAGACTTCGGCGGCCATGGAAGAATGGCGAAGCTTTTTTTGTTATGTTATGAATCCAAACAGAAGTGCTCGTCCCGTTAAACATTTATAAAAATAATAACTCTGAACATATGGGTCATTCTTTAAGCCTAAAAATATGCGGCTCAAAAAGGAAATTACAACATATAACAAAGGTTTGACAACCAAGATTTATGCTCTCAATCAAACTCTTACGCAATGAGACGTATACCAGCCATAGAGTGCAAAACGTCACGGAACACCCACTTTGTAGTGCGCGATTTAAAAAGAACGAAATAGCGGCCAAATAAAATCAGTCTCACGCGATAAATATTGCTGTAATTTTTTCTTCTCTCGGAAAAATTGGTTTTCGCCGTGCTTGTCCAAATTAGGCTTTTTATAAAAAAGAAATCTTTTTTTGCAGTTATTCTTTAAGAAGTGTTGCGTACCAAAGGAATATTAGTCCTCTGCGGAGTAATTCTCAACGACGACGAGCGTTGGGCATCATTAATAAAAAAAGAATGAGGCCCGTCTAAAATTTGGTATTCCCACGCGGATAGCTATTATCTTCTGGGAATATGCAATTGTCCTGCTAATGGCGGCCTTTATGTGGGTGATAAAGAAAGAGATTTGAGACAGGCTACGATTTCAAGGCGTGGGCATGCTAGGCATTTGTCCGCCATATTGTCGTGTGTAGCGTGCTGACACTTTTAAGCCTCTGTACAGTACGCATTTCAATTTGTCGTGTACATTATTGTGGTTCTCGCTTTCGGCATCGGGAAGAAAGATTGTAATCGCTAAACGAATTCCTTTTGGACGCGATTCTAAAAAAAGATCAGCATGCACTCACTTGGCGCACAAGAGCCGGGACAACGCTCATAAAATTTTGCGTTTTACCCTTGTAAGCTCCTTGTACAGAGCTCTAGTTTCATGTTCCCGCAAATTTTGAAACACGCACAAAACGAACTGTACTACGAGCATCAGTGTCAGTGTTGTAACTCTGCCCTTGACGCACACACGTGAAGGTCCCGAAATAGACCATACTGGAAAAGGACTTCAGGCTTCTGCCGTTTCCAGCGTGCGTGCGTGTGGCGCCTTCTTTGCTCGATTTGGGAAGCACTGGACGCCCACGTGCTGGGAGGTGTAGATCGCACCCTGAGGTCTGGATGTGTAAATATTTGAATGGTTTACATATATGATATAAACGATGTTTGTCGCTGTTAGCCTGCTAAAAGTGTCCATGTGAATATCTCAAAAATAATTCGATTTTGCAAACGGTTTATCAAAAAGCGATGAAATGCTCGTGATTTGTGATCCAATACTTAAACGGTAAGCAAACTTTACAAAAAAGACACGCGTGTCATCGAATGCGCAGGTTGTTAAGAAATTCTTCCAGACTTATTCGCGTATGACGCCTATATACGGTTGGCTAGAGGTGAAGTTGAGGCGATCCCTCGCCTCTACCAACTGCCAAGACCTGCCGCACATTGAGTGCTCCGTGTGTCATTGCATCATCATATTACCACAAGTAAGCAGGCAGCAGCGCCACAACGGCAAAGAAAGCCTAAAAAAATTAAACGTATAATTTAAACATTTCGAGAATCACGGGTTGTGTTGAATGATTAAGTATTACGAGGAAGATAAAATACAAACAAGCACGGAAACCTCCAACATATCGCACCGACAGAAATGTCGTCATCAATTAAACAGAGATTGAGCATACGGAACTCGATGCCTTCACCATGGACCTTTACCTACTACCGACGGGAGAGCACAGCCGACATTTGCCGGTTGTTGTTCAGAATGGATGCCTTTCGTTAGTGGAGGTACCCCATATGTGATATTTCAGGTTTTACAGCGATAGTCGTTATTGGCGCTTTCCACCGCTTGAAATGACGTTCGTCATTGATGTAGTTGTTGACTTTGTAATAGTTGCTGATGGTGTTATAGATGGCGATGTGTGGCGTCCATGGTCAACGATGCCAAAACACTTGAAAGAGGTTGCCCGCCGTTCGCGGAAGTCAAACCTGAGTACCGCTGCGTGCGAAGCGGAGGCGTTACCTCAGGGCTTCGCCATATATA